>JAHQZX020000447.1:0-119115 GCA_019804575.2 Pseudotulostoma volvatum
GTCACCCAGACAACTACCTAGGTATTCTGGATTGTTCTCTTGATATGCATGTATAAGTGCACGTGCATACAACCCTGCACTGTACATAAATAGGATATGGGCTTGGGACTCTGTTCTCTGTTATCGTAATGTGTATGATATTACCTACTTTGCTAGTATGTGTCATGATATGATATATCTCTACATACATAGGATATTTCTTTCGGAGGGGACGGGAATTCAAAGCAATCAGGGTGAGCTAGGATACGTGAGCTATGTCCATAGTATGTACTTGGAAACGCTGTGGTCGAAGGTGATAACTGCCCGCATGATATGTGGTTTGTGGCAACTACAGCCAAAAATAAAATAGCGTTACCTGGCCAAAGCTTCTTGCGATGCACTTAGGACAAGTACCGAAAATGGTCGCATAAATAGGGGGGAAAAAAAGAAAGAAAAGAAAGAAAAAGAAAAGGGGACCATGCACAATCATTAGATGGGTTCCGTATTCGTGATCTTCCTTAAAATCATAAATATGAGTGTAATCAAGATACCGATAATGGCTCTGTCTAACCAAGGCCCATCGGAGGATTGCACGACGACGCGCTGGGGCTGTGTACTGTTGGGAGCCGGAGATGTGGAGGGAGATGCGGAGGGAGATGCGGCAGAACGTTTCCTAGAGTCGAATGTAGATGTCGATGAATGTCGAGAATGTTGAGCATTAGTCGATGACGCTGGTGCGAGACATGAAGATCGAGTATGATCTTGCACTGAAGGAGTAGGCTCTTGTGTTTGATTCGATGGTTGCGCCTCCGGATTCAGAGGGAAATCCGGGGTTGGGACTCCACCAATTGCCCGATTCTGGGTCATCGTCGGAGCATCCGGGGTCGGAGTAATAGACTGCAGCTGACTCCCTCGTGGTTGCTCTTGTGGTTTCCTGTAGTGCAGTCTCAACTCGTCCGGGACGACTTCCCTGCCTTCCTTATCCACTGCAATCCCCTTCTCCCGGCAGACTTCCCTCCACTCCGCTAAGATCTCCTCGTTGGTCTTGCCCCCAGCGCAGACGTCGCAGCGCCACGAGCGGCTCTTTTCCGCCCATCGTCGCCTCGCTTCATCAGTGGCGTCGAGGCCACCCAACTGACCTTTGGCGTCGCCATCCATGAAGCTCCGGATCGCAGTTAGCGCAGTCCGGATCCCCCATGCAGGCTGCCACATCTCCTCATGGTGTCCACTGATGCTGAGACAGATCTCGCGGTTGACCTCGAAGCGGCCAGATGGGGTTAGAAACCGGAATGATGGAGGCCGGAGCGGATACTGTGGCGGTAAGACGATGCGACCATGGTAGATGCCATTTGCGTACAGTGAAGGGGCTGGAGGGCCCGCCATGGTGAAGTGCCAGTCGAACAGGTTGGAGTCGGAGACGGGATGAGCGCAGAAGTGGGGTGAGGGCGACGGAGAGGAAGCGGACAGCTCCGCAGCCTCCTTCATGAGGCGCCGGATGGTTGGAGACATGATTCTATCGTAGTAACTTGGGTTCAAGACGTGGTCTAATCAGTTCTCGGGGACATGTATATATATATATATATATATATATATGTAGTTATGTATATGTTATGTACAATAAATGCCACTCTGGCGTTAACTTGAACTTGACAACGAGCGAAGGAAGACCAAAGTGGGAATGAACTTATTTTTAGTTTGATTACCAAGGAGTCCAAAAAACATTAAAAAAAAAAAGAATTTCAACTTTTATTGACAAGGGACAATGTGGAATATGCTGAATGATACATATATTATAGAATGCTGTCCAGCTGGAATTGCATATCGTATATGTATGATGATTTCAAGTCGTGAGCATTTTCATTCAATTATATATTATTACGATGTACCTTGTAACTACTAGTTAATTATATGATAATAATACAGTTATTAAATAAACGATTAGGCGCTAACCCTGTTACATCTATCATATGACACAAGCCGACCAAACCAGCCCTATCCAGTAACTACCTAGGTAGCTTTGATCTTTCTTATTCTAACCAACCAAATCGGTGTTTTCTCCATTTGTATTTTAACTATTCCTAACGTAGCTGGTGTCATACTAAAAATGGATTGCAGCACAACGCTAACGACTTTAGTACAGAACTGTGATAGGACCGGCTGAGTCAGAGCATAACTAGAACTTTGCTTGTTAACGTAGGGCGGACGCTAGCAGGCTCAGAGGAGTATAGCTGGATCCACTCTTCGCACGCTTTTCCATACATGGACGAATCGGCCGGAGCATGTCCTCTCATTGGTCTACTCTGCTGGCTTGGGGCCTACCTAAGCACTGCTGTGGCGCGACGATGTTCCTTACGCTATTTCCTTTAAATTCTCTCCGTATCTTGGAAGTTGTTTCAAGTTGAACATCGCATGGTCCGCGAGTTATATTTGATTTCGTGGATTAAAACAAACAATGGCCAATGCTCCAAAACACCAATAAACATCCTAAGAAGAACTTATAGCATCGCTCGGAATATATAACTATGGGTTTTGGGTACCGTCCGTTCCTCAACATTCCTCATTCTACTATTGGGTCTCTGCTATATATGTCTTGCCATTTAAATTTTTTCCGGATGACGAGATGGGATTACGCAAGGGGGTTGGTTGGGATTAGGAAAAACGAAAAAGACGCTTAGCATTTGATTGTTCTCGATTAGGACGAACACATTAAACACATTATTGGCAAGGGCCGTGAAGCTTGCATTATGGCTCATGGGTCTGACGTAGGACCCGCTATTGGTCGCAAAGACATTCCTTCGGGAAAAATGCCATCTTGCATCGTATCTCACGGTCGGAGAACGCTTTCCCAGGTGCAAACTGGCGTGGGGTGCGACTTATCATCAACTCTTAGATGATGCACAAGCCCTTGAAAATCAAAAATTGTAGTAAACGAAACACACCCTCCAATGATCATCACGATCCTTGAGGCATGAAGTCGTTGTCTTGAGAAGGAGCAAGTCGAGATTCCCAAGTGGGGAAATAAATATCGGTCCGGTAGATCGTTCGATAGCTTTCGATCAAGCTGAGAGCGCCGATCGCCTGCCGTTTGACATAGGCAGATTTCGAAATCAAGCTCGGAACCCACAAAAGAGCCCATTACCTCCTACATCAAAAACCGGAGTCAAGGTTACTAGTGATATCTGTCTTATTTGATCTTGTTTGTGTGGATATCAGAGGGAATTGTGTTCACCTATTCCTCTTTAGTACCTATTTCATCACGGCCTTTCCGCCCCATATAGCCACTAATTATATGTTTAGTTCTCGTTAGTTATAAAGTATAGCAGCAAGTATAGGAGGGTTTTCTCTCTTCAATTCGGTTTTAGTCACAGTTACTATGATAGAGGCAGTACTAGCTAGCTTACAAGCTCCTGCGAGTAGGGCAGCTTTGTTGTGGTGAACATTCGCGTCAAAGATGGTAGGTTGTTGTCTCCGGAAATGGGCATGGGTAGGTGTCCAGCATCATAGTAGTGCCTAGTATAAATAGATAACAATGATTACTAAAATGAGGCTCTCAACATGGCCTGTATCATTGTATGTTAAATACATCATGAGCTTCAGAGGGGAAAAAAAAAAAAATTCTAAGATATATTAAATGCAGCATCAGTTAGGTCGTGATATGTGTTGGTAGTAACAATGGATATATATTACACCCGAAGTTGATGTGTAGAAGAAAAAGGGAAATGGAAGAAAGATTATGGAAGATCGAAGAGAAATCGAAAGTCAATTCTAGTCTCAGTCTCTCCATGCTCCAAGAACGTCATGATCACTACGCATGCCAAATATCGCGCTGTTTGCAGTAACCCTTTGATTTCGGCGATTTCTCGAAGCCTCCTCATCGGAGGCACTGTCATAGCAGGGAGAAGAATCGCCATCGGCATCAGCGTTGGCTTCATAGCCATTCATTCGAGGTCTGAGGCGCGGCGACATTGGTGGGAGGGTCTTCATCGAGACTCCGGTGGTGGGCCGCTCCATCGACCTCTGGTTTGACCCTATCCGAGTACTCTCGATCCGCTGAGGTGGGACTGGCTGCTCAATGCTGCCGTGAAACCCGTTAGAGCTATTTGTTCGGTGAAGATTGCGTTCTCGCTCCAAGTATTCAGCAAAATACTGCTCTCTTTTCTGGCGAACTCTTTCCCGTGCTTCCAGAAACGCAGGACTTGGTTCCCAGAACCACCCATCGCCAGTCGTGTTACAGATAGGGAAAAACCAGAGAAACGGGTTTTCGCCAAACAAGTGCTTCAGATTCTGTCGCCATCCGAGATCAAATGCATTAGGCATCTTTTCATTATCCTGTTCATCAACGTATTCCTCATACCGCTCGCGATCTCGCTGTCGCTCTAACGCCGCATAAGAGCGATATAGAGCTTGCTGCGCGGGAGAGGGGAACGCACGCTGTGCGCTGAACCGGGAATTGTTTGGTCCCGTAGAACGCGGTACGTTGCTATCCCAATTATGCAAGGGGGGCGATAGACAATCTTCCCCTTCTTCTGCCCGTGTTACCCCAGGAATGGCGTTTGCATGGGCATCTAGGATTTTCTGGCCGAAGTTTTGAAGGCGATGTCTGAAACTCTCATCAATCTGTTCGGCATTGGTGCTATTGGTTCGCTGGTACTCGACACGGTGGCGATCCAGGGTTTTCCGCACCGGAAACAGATAACGAGTTTTTTGCAGGCTCTCGATAGTTGTTAAGCCCCGGGCTGCGAGGCTGATATGCCAGAATGTGAATCCGGCCAATACAAGCCCAATGACCCCGCCAAGGACGGCAAGCAGCACGACATTGATTGGCAATACCACGTCCGTGAATCGCGCGCCCGATATAATCTCATCCCATAGCCAGAAAGATGCGGCAGCGAAACAAAGCCAACAAAATACCGATGTGTAGATCAGAAAAAGTAAGAAAGCCTTGTAGTTACGAAGACCAACACATGTCGCCAGCCAAGGGCAATGATGGTCCATTTTCAAGACGCATCGTTTGCAAGTTGAACAATGATGCGTCCGATCTGGCTTGGGGCACTGGCATTTCTTGCAGTACCGAGACCCACCGGAGGAATTAGCAGTGTAGGACGTATATTCCGGTAGCTCCGTGGTCGGTAAATGGCTATATCCACCTCGAGTATTGCCATTTGAATGAGTAGAGAGAGGAGATCCGGGATCCGTGAAAACAGCGACCGTATAACATAAATTCAGGAAAACATACAGGACGATCCCGATTATGGAACCCACAGGGCCTGCGTAGACGACAGAAATTAGTGTGAAAAGCCCTCCAACGCGAACAAGCAGTCGTTTCAGTGCTATGCCATACCAGTTCTTTTGCTTCTGGCGGCCCGTAGGCCGACCTCAGCCTCCACGTACACAGCCCAGGTGCTCAAGCCGTAAACGAACGCAAGGGGGAAGTAGGTCGCAGCAAGACAGCAGTACCGCTCAAATCTTCGAGCCCAGGGCCGTGTATGACGCCTAGATCGGTGTGGTGAAGTAGGCGGGGGAGAGGAAGAGGAGGTAGACATGGCCATTTTCGATCATCGGCAACAGAGTTGAGCTCCCTCAGTCGAAATGAATCAAGTCATCGAAAAAGAGCGTGCAGGTGCACTGGCTATAAGTTCAATATTACAGAGTGAATCTGCGTCATCGAAGAACCATCCTGCGGCTTAGCTGGTGAGAGTAATGATTACTAGTTAAGTATACTGGGGAGGGGTGACTGTGGGAAGACTTGTAGGGCTGCGAGAGCCTCCTCCCCGTTGGTACCAAGTGACAACTGATAAGTTAGTGTGTCTGTAAGAAATGTCGGATATTGTTAGCGGGCTGTGCGTGTGATCATGACAGGGTTTATGGTTTATGCCTTGGTTTTGCAGAGTTTTACAGAGGTTTCCAAAGGTTGCATGGCTTACATATACTCTTCCAAGGTAAGGTTGTGTGATGGTCAGCGGACGAGCGGCGGTGATTGGTGGGCATTGGTTTATTACTTGCCTTAAGACATCAGGCAGAAAAGGCTACTGAAATCTCCAACTTCCCGGGAAGTTCAAGCAACAGCTGCACCCACACATTGTGCATCCATATTCCCTCCTAAGCCTGCTTTAGTCTTATGAATCATCTTACCACTCCATCGGTCCTAACTCCTGGTCTCCGGGAAAAGAATAATGGCAAACACCTTACTTGCTTCAGCCTCGAGAAGTTTCAGGGGAAGTTTTTCAGATGTCAGGGAGACGGCACTTGGAATGAAGTCTGTAAGGTGTTGGTGAGGGTGAGGGGAGTAGAACACTAAGGAATGACGCCAGATGTTAAGATGATTTTGAAGCCGACTTCAGCAGCAGAGAGACCTGAAAACAGGTGGTTAAGACAATTGTACTTCGTCAATGAATGAACACCGTACTAAACAGCGTATGCCGCACATTTGGAATCAGGACTAGCATGTACCCTTTATCATCATAGCTTCTGATCATTTTAAAGAATGGTGGCGGGTAGGGTTTAACATGGGCAACGGTGAGCGATAATACTAATACTAAAAAGTGTCCTGGGGAGGGAGGAGTGAAACAGGAAAACTGTCTTATAAAACAGTTTGAATCATTGCATTATTAATAAACGAGAGACTGTCTATACTATTGGTGAAGGGGGTTACTCTTTGAATTGAGCGCCACTGACAGTTTCGCTAGAGACCAGCCGCTCTGAAAGCGTGATAGCTCTAGCTCGGTTATGATAGCCTGAACATTGCCCTCGTCCCTCTGAGGAAACCTTCCGTCAAATGTGAATGTGATCAGTGACCTGCTGAAGGAGGTCCGTTCCTTCTGCTCCGGACGCCAACGAGCTCCATACCTATCCTCTAAACTCTGCACCGAGAGTTGGCCGGAGAGGCCTCGCCTCCACTCCCGCCAAAGATCGAATACGGTTCGGACTGTCTGGATATTTTATACTAGATTGGCTCCTCTCCGGTTGGGGGGGTGCCGGGCTTTACGGGGGGAGAACTGTGTATGGGCCCGGGTCTGGGAGGGGTCTGCAGCCAGGATCCGAATCGGTGTCCGCCCATTGAACATGTCTTCGGACATCATCCGGACCTCGCTGAGCCCTTTCAGGATCTGCTACCTATATGCCTCTATCTTTTGCTCGAGAGCGGCCACCCGGTCCACCAGCATCGGTATGGCCCTCCGGATAAGGATGAGGATGTGCTGCGACCCCTTGGCCTGGCCTGCCAACGTCCGCTCCATCTCCTGCGTGAACACCTGGTAGTCGGGACAGAGGAAAGAAGGGTCCCTCCAGATCGGGTATCATAGGCCGGAATTCTCGCCTCAGGACTACCGATTCCCGGATCAGGCCGATCCAGAGTTGATTCAGGAAACGAAGGAATCTCTGCCCGTCCGCATGTGGACCATCGTCGCCGCCAACAGGGCCCACCGGGGGATCATCCTGGTTGCCCTCGAACTAGGACAGCCACTCATCGACTCAAGGCTTGACAAGGCACTGGGCCACCGCGCGGAGGATCCGTCCGGCTCTCCGCACAAATAGTTTTCACCTCGAAGAAACGGGTGCTCGACCCGACGTAGCGGTCTTAGAGCAGAGCAGAGCAGAGCAGAGGGAGAGGTAACTAGATAAATATCACGGTATGGCGCCAGATATTTGCGTGGATCTAGGGCTTGGGATATCCCTCATTAGTCCACTTTCATACCTACCTATATATGCATTACATATTGACACAACTTATAACGTGGTTCACCGTCGACCGGACACACCATCGAGTGGACCACTTTTCCGGACCTCACTACTACAAACTGCCAAAAGTACACCAACGATGGCTCGAATCAATTCAAACTAATTAGAATCGCTTGAACTATCTATTAAACCTGCCTCTGGACATGTCCTTATATTATGGCCGGTCTTGCGGCAAATGCCACAGAGCCGCGAACCCGTCCGACGCCTCTTAGACGATCCCTCATTTTGCCCCTCGTCGCGTCCGTCTTCCTCAACCACGCCTTTATCTGCCACTAATTGCCTAGCCTGGCTTCCTTCGATTGCCTTTCCATCCTGGGAACGCGTTCGTTTGGCTCTCCGGCGTCTAGAAAGTGCTTCATTGGCCTCCCGAAGGTGCTGTACTTCCGAGGTTAAAAAGACCAGTTGGTGACTAACTGCCTACATCCCTTTCGAAAGCTGGTCAAACGGCGGCGAAAATAGGGGTTGGAGAGCTTCCTTGGGTAATCTGCCCCTTGATAAGGGTCGACTGAGAAACAGCCTCTTTCTGGGGCGTCTTGGAGATCCAAGGTGTAGATGGTGCATTGACCGGCGTCCCGGGGGTGTTGGCGTCCGTAACTTAATATCTAACTTCGAGAGTACGGCCTGCGGGTCGAAAGGTATAAGTCCAGCCCCCCAAAAACTCCCCTGAACGTTTTCTTTAGTAAAAGTCCGGTAGAAGGCGGCTTTAAAGGTGAGGAAGAATTCGGACTTGGTAATATGCGTGATCCGGGCCTCGATAAAGGGCTCGATTTCGGCGCCGTACATCTTCTTTAAGACACTATAGCACCCGACATCAAGAGGCTGGGTCAGATGAGACGAATGGGGAGGTAGACAAGGGGCTATAATGTTCTTCTCCTTGCAGTAGTCCTGGAATTCGGCGTTGACGTGGCTTTCGTGGATATGCACCCCCTCCCCCTCCCCGACGGCGTTTAGTATGCTTGTCAAAATGCTGCAGCCATTCCAATCCGGTCATATTGTCTGTCCATCCGTCAAAAAAGGCGGCACCACATACCCGTCGCCAGCGATACTACAAATCGCCGTTGCCCATTCTCGATTGCTTGGCTGAACAGCCTTTGGTTTGCCGACCCGATCAGAGCGCGTAACTACCACCCCGGGCCGCATCATACCCATCATGAAGCCCGTCTCATCAAAGTTATAGAAGTTACAGTCGAGGATACCGTATTTCGTAGGCATATTAGCCACCAGTCGAAACCATGGTTCGATGATTACAGGACCTTCGCAGGGGCCTCTTTGATGATCATAGACGCGATTAAAATGTGTCTTTAGTTCTGATACTCGTACAACGAAGCGGTTAGTAGGCCAGTTCTTGCCGACATGTTGCGCCCCGCGTTTCCGAAGCAAGAAATTGGCCGTATCCCCAGCATCTATAATCCGGGGCGAAAACCCTCGCGAATCCTGATCAAGAATACACTTGATAATCACCTCCTCTTCTAGCTTGGTTAAATTTGAACGTGCATTATGGCTGTCAGATTTCGCGTTCTGGCCCTTCATTCTACGAAGGATCGTAGTCTTAGGCACGTTATAAATCTCGGTAGCACGACGAATACTCAAACACGGGGTCGATCGAATCGCATTGATCGCTAGAAGCACTCGATTTTCTAGAATGGTACTAGACATTGTTTTTTTGGTTGAAAAAACGCATCCCAAAGTTAGATGGTCGCGGTAATCCGGAAAAGTGGTCCACTCAATGGTAAGCCACGCTAATTCTAAAGTAGTAGTGCAGATGATTTTACAGACAATATGGAATAATACGACTACTAACCAAAACATGGAACTTAGGGCCATTTCCAAAAGTGAAATAGCGTATCATATTATTGAGCACGAGGTATGATTTACATAGTACAATCAATGATGCTGATCTGGTCAGCTGGACAAATTGGGATTAACCTTGAAACTATGATATATGTATGTACATTAATTACATGTACTATATCCCATGCATCTTGGTTCGGTTATTCACTATTTATATCCTATATAGGGAACGCTACCTGCACTTGAACCTAACTAATCGCAAGGGAATGCTATTATCGATAGATCACCATATCTAAAAAGAATCATGAAGATCACTGATCCATGGGCAGTGCTATTAACCATCATTAGCATTAGTAGTGAAAAGACGCCAGATAGATAGATTGAGCAGGTAACTCATGCAGTTCGGAGAAGCGCAGCTGTCTCAGAACCGAATCGACAGGGGAAAGGAAATATCTATAGATGAAATTAATGTGAAATAAAGACATTGTAATATCGGTATCAAAAATTGGGGGGGGAACCGGAATAAATAACACGCCACCTGAGCATTTACCACCGTGACAATATCAAACACGTCCCTCCCCCGGCCTGTTAAGATCCCACTTCAAACGCCGAACCAAGATGCATCATGATATGATCTCATAAGGTAAGTCGCTATTCATGAAACTAAAGGTAACCCTACATGTGTCTCAATTGCTTTGAGTTAGAGACAGATTGCCTATGCTGCACCAGTTGTTGACTGGCTAGAATCAAGTTAGCCTATATTGACAGCGAGAAAGAATGTAGCAGCTACTCACCAGACAGCTCAATCTGTAGCACCATGAGCAATTCGATTTGGGATACTTGTAAAAGTTGGTTAGGAGAATGATGAACCCAATTAAAACGGCAACAAGTGCGCCAGCTCTGACAAGCCACCACGCCCACCAAAGCGGCTTTCGGCCCTGGAAAAAGCTGAGCAATCTACCATCCACCATTTTGTTTCTTCCTTTGTCCTCTTCGTCCGTCTGGCTGGGTCCAGCACGATCACCCATGATAACATACGGAGTTCGAGCTAGGCCAATACGCTCTCGAATTAAGTTCGGGGAGCGTAGTATACAAAGGCCAAGAGCCAGGCCCATTATAAAACCTCCGATATGGGAGAAATTATCGAGACCAGGGAGAAGTCCAAGAACGAACGACAGACCAACGCCAAAGAGCATAATGATCAGCTCAACCCATGGGGATCGGCGCTCACTCCAAGTATATAAAAGGTCGAGTATGAAAAGAGCAAGGATTCCAAAAAGGCTGCCAGAAGCGCCGGTTGAAGTAATCCCCTGCGCGGCGTAGTTGCCACCCAGGACAAATCCAAAAATACCGCTAGCAAGGTAGACGACGGCATATCTCCACCAGCCGATCATCCTTTCCATATCGGCACCCATGGTCATCTGAACGAGCATGTTGAAGCCGATGTGAACTATTCCACCATGCAGGAACATGGGGATAATAAATCGGAACCATTGGTTTGGTTGTGGTTGGTCATTCAGAGACCCTCCTACGTGTGGGTTTGGAACCCCGCCAAACCCACACAGATCAGACAACGTGCATTGATTACTTGGATCATTCGAGTTGGAAGACGTCGAGTTTGGACAGTTCCAGTGAACTATCACATTGTTGTCTTGAATCCCCGGGACATTTTTCATACACGGGATGAAGCGCGCTCCCATATAAATTTGGATATAAGGTGACGGCCCTATCATCGGATTGAAAGTAGGCTTTGTTTCAATCGGGGATCCGGTCAGTTGAGCTGTAGAAACATTGTTAGTGGCATGCTTCTCGATCGGAGTGCTGAAATCAGACGTACCGCTTCTAACTAATTCTCCAATGAAGACCCCAATATCGATGACCGTTAACAGGTATGTCACCCATGCAATTCTCTTTTTAAATAAGCTTCGTTTTCGCCTCCTCTGGTGTTGTGTATTTGCCCCAGGGGTTATAGGCACCTCCTGCCTATGCTGCCTGTTCTGTTCCGCCCAGGGAGATGGCCCATATGCTTGACGTGCATTCGCTCGTAATGGAATACTGTCCGCGTAGGGCTCATCTCCTGTGGCTACGCCTCCTGACCGGTCATAATGATCGTCTGATAAAAGGGAATTCTGGCTATTGCGGTAGGCCTGGTCGTGGGGCTCAGGAAAAGCAGGCTCGCCGTCGGCATATGGCACCGATGAGTGATGTTCTTCTCCATATGGATGATGGAAGGTAGACTGCTCTTCGTATTGAGAAGATTCCGGTTTGAAACTATGGTAATAATCGTTCGCTGCCATGTTGAACAGGTCGATGCGCGTTTCACACAAAGTAACTGAAGTGTTGAAGGGTACGGAATACAACCTAAGGGCCTAAAGTTGTAGCAGAGAGACCTAATACCGATTACAGGGATGTAAGACAATCGGAAAGCCTCCCTGTAAAAAGAAAAAGGGTTTTCTTTTGAACGCGAGAGATTGAAGTTTCATCCAAGTATGTCAAACACATCAGATGAAACACGACCATTCCACGTGACACTGGGGCGGTGCAGCGCCGTTTAAAGTTGGATTAACAATCGGAGAACGAAAGACATAGAGAGGCGGGCTGTAAGATCAGAGAATATCAACTTCTTCAAAGAATGATGAAATGAGGGGAAAAGAGTGTGCTGTTTTGGCCAGCGGTTCAAATTCCAGTGAGACAGGAAAAAAAAAGCACGGGATCCTTACCGGCTTACCTTTATTAGGTATGTGCGGGGGGGCCGAGCCACTGATTTCGCTGTGTACCTACCATCAAGCAGGAGTGGACGCATATACAAGCAAGGTAGGTTAATGGTGGCTTTACATATGCTGCCAACTATTTGAACCTTCACTGTACCCTATTAACAAAGTGCATAACATCTCTCATATCAGTTGGAACGATTAGCCATTAATGTAAATGGTTATTAATCAAGACATACCTATACATTACTTTGTCCCTGGGACAAGTGAATCCCCCAATGCGGGGTGTGGGTGGATCACGATCCCTTTTTTTAATATTATATTTAGGTATCCATAACTATATGAATCTTAAATCTTAAATCTTAATCATAGCTGCGTTGTGCCCTGCCTCAAAAGCCACACCATTTGCAAAGCCCCATAACTTCTCTCCCTTTCACAACTTCCATGTGGACGTTGTCCTTGGTTAAATTCCTAGGTTACCCAAGCACAGGCGTAAGCAGCTATTATGTAGTCCCTTTATTATTTATAGGTAAATTAATTGCCAAGACTGTCACGTCATAGGTCTATCTGGTTCGTTGTTTCTTCACAATCTCTGCTTGCTATTTTTTTTTCGATAGCATGATGCCTGTAGCCAAAAACGCCAAACCCGGTAAGTGATTTCTAGATGAACCAATACACATGATCATTATCCTCTCCATATATATATTAGAAGAATAGTCGGTGAGTCTATACGGTGATCATATCCAAAGGAAAGGAAGCTCGTGTAAAAGGTAATAACTGTCACAGAAAGGGCCAGTCGGTAAGCGAAGGATGACTTGGATATCCTAAAGAAGCAAACACTATTTTGATCATGAAAGTTAGCAATCCGAAAGAGAAGCAACGACAAAACTTCCAAGGGCCGCTGCTTGGCTGGAGAGGGGGATTCGATTCATACATAGGACCAGACCGGAAATATTGAACCCCTCATTAACTCCATGTTAAAAAATCCATTCACATCATTGTCATGTACCAGAGCTTTGACATTGCCGCGAGAACATCCATGTCTCTGTACCTCCTCATTAAAAATTCCGGGAAGTCGGTAGAGCCGAGGCACGACTCCTGAACCCTTTCTCCAGCATGCCAAACACCACACCAACATCCTCACTCTGACCCGTTAAGAGCCATATAAGGCGGCTGAGTTTCTGGTAGAGAAGCGACGGGAAATATAGTAGCAATGCCCAGATAAGGAGTGATAAGAATACGACGACGAATGTGTTGGCCACAAATTTCTCGCCCGGTGTCATCACATAAATCCCGAAGGTAACCTCGTAACGATAATATTCAAGGCGTACACGATCGAGAAGGCGTTTGACAAGGCCAGGGCGATGGCGGGTAGGAATGGTGCCGGTGAGTGATAAGGTGGACGTATAGTTTGTTATCAGGCCATCCATTATCTGAGGGGGACATGGGGAAATGCGTGAAGGCATTGGGCTGGTGTAAAAGGAACGCATCTCATTTGCCATGTCGTGACGGTGGAGTGAAAAGTCGCTGGCAGCCCTCTGTACTTTTCAGGGTGCCCGTGGTCAAGGGAGCAGAGAGTAATTATGTTTTTGAGTCCCCGAGGCAGACGAAAGTCGCGCCACTCTTAAATGGTCCCAATCTCTCGTCGTTGAGTTTGGCCCGGGTTGACGATGACTCGCGGGGTGTAAAGAGAGAAAAGCCGTTTATCGACGTAATCGTAAAAATCTAAGGGAGGATAGGGCTTGGAAGGAGATCTACTTAAGGGGAGATCGATATATTACTATTGAGCTTTGCAAGATAGAGCAAAAAAGGAGATCGGAAGGAATGGCTGCTAACTTATTCTTATTATTACCGCGAGCACTTGGGAGTTCAGGAACTTTTAGTGTAAGTTTATTAGGCTCTTCATCATCAGCTTATTAGGCACTTTACCATCAGCTCATAAATGGAAGACCCTGATTGGTCCCCTGCTCGGATCTCCCGGCGAGCTTCATCTCAACTCTCAAATTTTAATTTCTTCTATTATTACCAATTATTAATAATATAGAGTAATACAGATACATTCATGTGCCGTACTATTGAAACCTAGTACTTACTACATATCGTCTCCCTAGAGGGAGGCTAGACCTACCAGTACCAGTACATGCCGACCAATTTCGCAGCATCGTCACGTCTGGTAATAAAACCGAACCTAATCGGTTAGGACGGTCCCTATGACACTCAAATGGCGCAAAAAATATACCTCAGCAAGCTATGATAGCCATGCCATTGATGAAGGTCAGTAACTTCTCCAACTAAGCTAAGCTTCACCATCAGAGTTTTCTCAAAAACAAGGCAGTTGAGCTTGGAACTAGGTCACTTACTAGCCCGTCCCAAAGAGGAGTAGTGACTTTACTGCGCTAGGAAGAAACTACTCCAGTCTAGTAGCCCACACACCGCAGTAGCCTACGCGCTAAATGGAGTAGCACTGATGCTAATCCTAAAAATAGTATAGCTTCCGCAAATCTCCATTTTTCATGCGCCTTTTTTGATGCCTCTTTTATAATAGATTAAATCCCTGTTTTGTGCACGTATCCATGTTCTCGCATGAAAATCTCGAGGCTTTATTCTTCAGCAAATAACTTTATTGCAATTGATTTAGTACAGAAAAATATTCTTGGCAGTGCACAAGCCAGCCGTAGGCCCAAGCTTGCCGCCTTTCTGAATTTAGTAACTACCCACACAACGCCATACACATAACAGTACTAGAAGTTGCCAAATTAAGGATAATTATTCTTATTGGTTTTATTCATCCCATGATGTCAAAACGCGCGAGATGTTCTCCGCGCTTACAAGAGGCTTCATTGGGTTGGGCAATGGCGTAAGGACAAAGATTCGGATTGGGAACGACTGCTTTTAACTGAACATAATATAGAGGTGACAGAATTTTTGCCACGTGATATCGTCAGGGACCATCGTAAGGTTAGGTAACGTTAACCGAAATAGGGTAACATACTCGGGCAGAAATTTTCCGTCACCGCTTTCCGTTTATTAAATAATGGTGAGATGGATTCAGGAAGTTAAAGTAGGCTCAAGCGATTTTATCTTCATATCCAGAAACGTCATGGCCGAGCAAGAAGATCCCATAGTCCAGGCACTTCCACCTGCAACCGATTACCTAACTTACTTGACCATTTTAGGATACCAATTAACCCCGGCTCGTTTGCCAATTCTCCATCGCTTATTACAGGATGAGGTCTTAACGACACACATTGGATGGGATCTCGTCCAAATCCTGCTGCCCATGCTTCCGGAGTCTCAACTCTGTCTTCATGATGTGGCTAGGTTAGGAAATCCCCGAGAAGTTATCTTACGGGTTTCAGATGCCTTAATGGGCCTGCAACCCCAAGACTTGGACGAGAGCGAGGAAGCGGAATCGAAGCATGATCCGGAGGACGAAAGTCAATTGGGTACAAATATGGCAAATATATCTGCTGCAGGCGAAAACTACTCTACTCGCGACAAGAAGTTTCTTCCACTCTATATCATACAGTTTACCAGTCTCGTATCCATGCTCTCCGTACTTCATTCCCGCATTAAAACGAAATATCCCAGCCGATTCATCGCTACCTCGCTACAAGCCGCACTAGAAGCTTATTCTTCCATGCCCACAGGGGAGACAACTATCGCATTCCTAGATTTCCTCAGAGAATTATCGCCCAACAAACGACCAGCATTACCACCTCGAGGGATTAGCGGATTGCCGGTTGTCCCCGCCTCCGAGGCCTCCGCCCCTGATCCCGAAGCTGAGACGTACCCGTCATCGCTCGACGAGGAAGAATTAGTTCAGAAACTTCTTCAATTTGGTCTCGTAGAACTGCTGAAGCTGTATATGCTAAATTTATCGGACTCAACAGACCTAGGAATGGCCTGGACCTTGAGGGTGCAAAAGAAGTTACAGCTCCAAACAGGTATTACGTGGGATCCTTCAAAAACAAGTACTTTGATAGGAAGAGATATGGTTATTGGAAGAATCACAGTAGGAACCCCAAACGTCTACAATATATCATTTCTGATCAGTTTGCAAGGCCCTGTCCCGAGATCTTTGCCTAAAGGAAGGGGATTTACTTCGTATTGTATCACAGCCGACCGAAAAGCAACCGCCTCCATTAGACTTCGAAGAATTGCCAAGATCAGCCGACGAGATCCCTCTCGAAAAACACGGCTCCCTCTTACTCTTAACGGCTCGTCTTTCGATGACCATCCTGTACGGCAATCAAGGCTCGGCGGTGCGGATCCCAGTCTTCCCAGATTTGGCCAACGTATTTTTTAAGTTTATTGGTAATCATCGGTCTCCAGATGGCCTGAGACTAGGTCAACCGCATATTCTCCTAGACTCACTTCTAACCCTTGCTACGGTATCAATAAGCCAGCCAATTGAAATCACGGGTGACCATCAACAATACGAGGACTTCATTCTAACACTCACAGCCTGCACTTCCCGTCAAAGTTATAACAGTATTCGGCGAATTCCTTCCGTCGTCGTTCATAGTCATCCATCGCCAATGATACGTTTCAAGCTCATACAAAAGGTCTTCGAAAATGAAGACCTTCTTTATGCAAAGGAGAGCGCCATCGAATGGCTCAAGGTCGAAATCCTTTCTACAACAGGTAGTAAGACTAATACAAAAATCACTGCTATTTCTTCGACCGAACCTAGCATCTTTGTAGATCAACATTATTTCTTAGTTCTTTTTACGTTACTATTTGACCCTGCTGTGCTTTCGCTGAACACGTCATCCGATATCGTCTCGTCATGGCTGGAATTCACTCAAACTCTTGCCCCGATGATTCACGCCGCTTTGAATCTCTACTATATTTTCATATCTTCCAAGGAGATTCGGGAATGCCTGGCCCTTCAGAAAACATATGTCTACTTTCGTCAGAAGTTCCTTACGCCACTGAAGTCCCTGTGCCACGAGTTTGAGGCGGATTGGACCGAGACTGGTGGCCGTGGCCAGATTGAAGCGGCAGTAGGCGAGAATATGCGTCACTTGGGGATGATGCGCTCTGTTGGCCTTATTTCAAATGTCATAACTCAACTTGAGAATGTTCTTTTTGATCTATGCGAGCAAGATGAGACCGCAACAACGGAGCTGACCGCGGAAGACACCGCGAGGATAGCGGAGATCCGCTTGATGGCCAAATCTTAGCAGGGAAACACTTATTGCCTACCAAAGCGGTTCATTGATGGAGCGGCTGACATAACCAAAGCCCTTTCGAATGTGAACCGAGTAAGGCGACTTATACCATTTTTATGGTTGTAACGCATGTCTGCCATCTCATATTCAATGTCGTGGGAGAACACTTGCCCATTAGAAGACGAGGTAGAGCTCGAAACAACCATGATGGATCACACGAAACCTTGATCTAGCTGTGTCCTGCTTGATTTTGCCAGCCATTCAAAGCCTTGTTTGTGTCTCCTATGAATCCCACCCCACCCGCTTTGCTAGCTACCGGAAGATGAAGCCTGAGAGAGGAACGAATTGACACCCGGCGCTGGAGAACGAGGTTACTGTTGATACAACTAGGGAACCAAGATACTCGTGGTTGTTTAAGGGTCTTACACCAACGTTGATCTTCTTCAATAAATTCCATGTGAATTCCAAGATCGCCTGGTATCAAGCCAAGAAACTTATATTTTTCCTATCATAGTTTTCCCTTTTTTTTAAACAAAAAAAAAAGAAACAGCCTGTTTGTGTGATGCCTCGCAACGACACAACAGTGAAGCGACAACAAAATAATGATATAAGAAACGAAGAAAGAGAGGTCTACCACGACCGTCTCAGACAATAACGAGTGTTCGCATCGATCCTCCCGCCGACAGCCAAGGTCACGGCAGATAAGCATGATCGGACAATAATTAAAGGATCACATGCCAAATATACACTGATAAATCAACTAAATCCCGTCCATAACACCCCAGGTGCACCACCATACATAGCCCGGCCCAAGTTGGTAGGTGCGGACGGGCCGGCTAGATCATGAAAAGAATATTATCAACAAGGAGCAGCTTGGATGCGAGGATGGGAAATCGTGTTGGGTGTATATAGCTTTACATGACGACGCATCCTCCAACTGGGTTTTCTAGAACAAGATGTCAGATATCAACAAACGTTTTGTGAAGTCAAGCGGTAAAAAGATAAGAACACAAGGATCCTGGGAAAGGGGGGAGGGGGGGGTTTCTCTTACTGATATTGGTCTGGGGGAGTTGTGGGCTCTCCATTTTGAATGATAGGGTGAGTGTTGTGAGAAAAAAGATAGCTTTTTTTCTTTCTAGGTTAAAGAGAAGAAGGAAAAGTCAGTTACACTGAAAGATGAGGGAAGATGGGGATGCGATTTATTTTTATCCGTACCGGTTTGGTTTGTTCGTTCAGAGAATGAGAAGCTGATCGGCTTGGTAGTCAAAAAAGTCTTTTGTTTACAAGGAGACAGGAAGTCCGGGGAGAGTTCCAAAGCCCTTTATATAACAAAGTGGAAGGATCTCCCCTAGCCAGCTAGATGGTACAAAAAACCGACCGAGAAGACTGATCTCCTCCAACCCGTGATCACTTTCAAAGGAAATGAGGATGTGGGGACCTCGACTGGCGGCGTCCTGAATGCGAAACCGAGAAGATCCCATGGTATTGTTGTTCTCCATACCTGGGGCTGCGCCTATTATTCTGCTTCGTGATTCATCCAATTTTTCTTCCTGATTCATTAATATTGACTGATCCCTGATTCCATCTTCCAGATATGTCCATATTCCCCGTATCTCCAATAATCAAGTTCCATGTCGATAGTCAACCCATCCTGGATGCAATGTATCCATCATATTCGTGAAGCAACCGGGAGAGCCGAGCTTCTCTCTCTAGAATCTAATCTTGAATGGGTTTCACCCTAGTAGTCAGTCGTGCTCATCACTTCCATTATTGGTCGGTTCAGTGAAAGACAATAGATCACACCCATATTCGCTTATTACTATCTATCTATCCATTATAGTAGTAGTGGTAGCGGTATGTAGCTAATGCAATTTGTCTCCATCCCCACCACATCTAGGAGATTGAAATCCACGGACAATAGATACCACATCAAAGCGGAGTGTTCTCCCGTGCATATACATATCATATCATGCGATACTGGCTCCTGTCGATCTTTCGTTTGACAACAAGGTAGCCATATCGTACATGAGTGCTTGCTATATTTAACTATTAGGTACTCCGACACCTCATCGCTAGCCCGAGCGACCCCTTCGTCTTTTCGTTTTTTTTTTTTTTTTCACTGTATAATGTCTTCCTTTATTATAAATGAACGAATAGATCAGTAGATAGATTTAGGAAGCTACCAATGTACTTAGACGGTCAAGATTCATAGGAGCTAAATAAAAGTGTGGGATAACTTAATAGAAAACCAAACTTCTCCTAACATATAAAATATATTAGAGTATATACGTCAGAATCAATAGGATGAATGAATCCTAGGTCAACCGATGAGTCGGGGCTTTTTAGGTAGAACCAGATAATGATAACAAGGAGCAGGAATGTCTGATTCTGAGATGCATTTGGCTGTCGACGAATAAGGATCAGATCATGTGGAAACTCTTTCTCCTGGTGGCGCACAGAAGGACCAGGGTCCAACGTCTGGAGGTTCTCAGGTTGGGCGAATAAGAGAACAGGCTACGGATTAGCTTTCAATGCTTAGTATTGTTCTTCTGAAGAACAATACTAAGAGTGGGGCAGGGGAAACAAGCTTTCTATGCCCATCCCATGTCATGTGGGAAAACCTTAATGGGATCATTGTTTGTCGGTAGGCAGATGGATACGTGGACAGCCAGATAGACGCAGGGATTGATCGCTACGCAGATACCAAAATCCAAACACATCTTGAGTGAGCAATAACCCAGCTTCGGCCGCCCCGTGGGTGGATAATATTATCATGGCTGCTGCTAGTGAATAATGTTAGCTGAACCAACTACTGCTACTGGTATGGGCATGGATGATATGTCCGCGTGGTCGTTTGGAAAAGTAGGTGGCAAAGTATGAGAGATATATGTCATTCTTCTTTCTCACATTTGGAATAAAAAATTGCCAAAGAGCAAAAAAAACAGCATGAAATTGCAACTAGTAGGTAATTTTCAGCCGAGATCCAAGGTTTTTTGTTCCATCATGTGTAGAGTGGTTCGGTCAGATTGTTCAAGGTAAGTCCTGTCTGAGCAATATCTTCTTCGATCAAGAACATGAGGGGCATCTCCACAAGCGTGCCTTTGACCCTACTTAGCAATTCTTTGACTTGCTTCACACCCTCAGGCCCAGGCGCAAAGTTGTCTCGAACCACATGTCCCCATTCATATCGGGGCGGTCGCGAATCACCCTCGCGCCTCCCTAACTTATGAAAATTATATTCGAAGAATTCTTTGTAGGACGCCCAGTTGCGGATATTGTCATCGGGGACTACGTGAAAGGCTTGACGGAACACATCAGTGTTGGTCCTGGCTCTTGTGTTCCACAGACTCTGGAACGTGTCAGAAAGCGGATCCGCCACGACTCGGGACTCAGGAGAATCCCAATCATAGTCATTTGGAATCCCAACAGGCTCAAAATTCGCATCTGGTCGCGTGTAGTCTTGTGGCTTGAGTAGACCAAGATGTTTTCTAAAGAGCTGACGCCGGAGAGAAGTAGCAAATCGGCTTGCAGTCCAGGGTCCGCCGTTCATCGTGGATTCGACAGGAGTGGGGTCCTCAATGACAACCGCAATCTCAGAATCATGTCTTCCCAGCTGAGAGCGGTCGTTTAAGTTGGCGGATCCGCAGATAACGATACGGTCATCTGCGATCAAAACCTAGCAGACATGTTAACTTCAGACGCGTTCCACAAGTAGTCTTGCGAATTGCTTTTGTAATGCTTACTTTGGTGTGAATATAAAGTTCTTCGCTAACGAATGCATCTATTTCGGGAACGTCACTATCCCATGGGACATTTCGGATGTCCTCTCCATCGAGCATATAGCACTCGCTGACGCTGTCCCACCGATCAGGCGATCCTTGACCATGATGAGCCCGCTGTGCTGCTTGCTGATACTGTTGAAATGGAGCTGTTGTATCAAAGGCATGAACGGGAGCACCCCGGCCATAGCCACCATGGCCGGCAGTAGCGGCATCATGCTGCTTGCGAGCCTCCTCGTAATCGACCCCGCTCCTCTGCTCGGCGTTCGCCATCGCCCTGTTTACGTGAATCCGATCATAATTACGAAGATTATAGAACCTAATATACTCCAAAGGATTGTAACCTTCCCTTGCGATGACTTCCATAATGCTGTTGCCACCCCTGTTGATGGAATTATATTGAAATGCCATGATTGCCCGCGTTCCGAGGGTAGAATCATCCCTCAAGTCCCCTGGGAACCCGGGAATGGAGGGTATGACAACGATAATCTTGTACTTTTCACCAGCTCGCGCAGCACGTAAGATACGTTCCACGATGGCTTCTCCGATCCTATTTTTTACGGGTTTCTGCGCGTCGGATGTTGCCGTAATAAAGAACTGATTTTCGATATATACAAAATGACGACTCTTGCGTATTATCGTTGCGTATGCGTCAGAAACGGAGTGCTCAGTAGGGGTGCCATTACTCCACTTGGAACTGCTTCGAACTATTTGACACCACATGCTTCCCCTCGATTGCGCCTCCTGACGTCCATGGCTCCCAAGATAGCGATCTTGGTACTGGTGAATCTGGCCCGCGAGTTGGCCTCGGAGGACATTGCCAAACCCTGTCAAATCATCTTTTAGACGTCGGCCCTCGGATTTCATGCCACGATCATAGTCATGCTGTTGATAGGCGTTGCTACCATCATTACCACCAACATCTAACCCGCGAGTTCGAACACTATCAAGTTCTTGAGTCGGGGGTGGCACGAAATAAGGTCCTTGTGCCGACTGCGAAGGGCCAAAAGGGCCAGGTGGAGGGGGAATATGTTGCCCACTAGGTAGATTGCTGGAGTCTGGTTGGCCATATTGCCCATACGGACCCGTTTGTGGCCTCGTGTATGAATCCACTCGGCCCCCAGGTGGCAAATGAACCTCTGGGGCAGCTTGAGAGTCTGAAGGGTGTTGTGACCGTGTACGGGCCCCAGACGGGGGAGGGGGAAATTGTTGCGTACTACTCTGGCTGACATAAGTTCCCGGTTGATCATACTGCCCATAGGAGCCTGTTTGCGGTCTTGAGGAATATGAGTCCTCTTGACCGGAAGATGGTAAAGGAGCCCCTGGAATAACTTGAGAGTCTGGCGACGGGCGTGACTGTGTATGGGGCCCAGATTGGGGGGGAGGGAAATGCTGCGCACTACCCTGGCCACCAGAAGCTCCTGATTGACTGTATTGCCCGTAGGAGCTCGCTTGCGGTCTTGAGTATGAGTCCTCTTGGCTAGAAGAAACCGGCCCCCGAGAACCTGGCGACTGCTGTGACTGCGTATAGGGCCCGGACAGTGGAGGCGGGAAGTGCTGCGTACTACTCTGGCTGCCAGAGGTTCCTGGTTGGCTATATTGCCCGTAGGAGGTCGCCTGCGGTCTCGAGGAGTATGAGTCCTCTTGGCCAGAAGAAACCCGTTGAGAGCCCGGCGACTGTCGGGGCCCAGAAGGGGAAGGAGGGAAATGTTGCGCGCCACCCTGGCTGCTAGAAGTTCCTGGTTGACCGTACTGCCCATAGGAGCCGGCTTGCGGTCTCGAGGAGTATGAGTCACCTTGGCCAGAAACCCGTTGAGGACCTGGCAGCTGTTGTGACTGGGTACGGGCCCCAGGGGGAGGCACGAAGTGCTGCGCACTATCCTGGGTGCCAGAAGTCCCCGGTGGACCATATTGCCCGTAGGAGCCTACTTGCGGCCTTGCGGAGTATGAGTCCTCTTGGCCGGAAGAGGTTGAAGGAACTCCCGGGATTACTTGAGAACCCGGCGACTGCCGTGATTGCGTAGAGAGCCCGGCCGGGGAAGGAGGGAAATGCTGCCCACTACCCTGGTTACCAGAAGCCCCTGGTTGGCCATATTGCCCATAGGAACCTTCTTGTGGTCTTGAGGAATATGAGTCCTCTTGACCTGAAGATGGTAAAGAAATCCCTGGAATAACGTGAGAACCTGGCAACTGTTGTGATTGTGTAAAGGACCCGGGGGGGGGAGGCGGAATGTGTTGGGCGCTGCTGCCCTGGCTGTCAGAAGTTCCCGGTTGACCATATTGCCCATAGGCGCCCGTTTGCGGCCTCGAGGTGTATGGATCTACTTGACTGGCAGGTGGCGGAGGGGTCCCTTGAACGGCTTGAGAACCTAGGGATTGTTGTGATTGTGTAGAGTGTTGAGCGCTAGACTGGCTGCCGTAGGTTCCTGAATGACCATGCTGCCCATAGGAGCTCTCCTGTGGCCGTGGGGAGTGTGATTGTCCCTGGCTTCCATATGGAGGAGGCACTACTGGAATGTTTTGTGAACTTTGAGATTGCTGGGATTGTGGACGGGGGCTGTTTCCCGATTCCTTACCCGGGGATGAAGCTGGACGCCCATAGGGAACCAGCTTGAAATACCTCGAGTCTTTCCGAGAGTAATATTTCTTGTCATAAATAAAATTCCAGCGCTCCACGAAATGTCTCCGTAGGTCCTCAATGACTGGTCCATGCAGACTCACGGATATATCAGACCAGCCCATGCGAGGCGTGACTTTACGGTCAAGTTTGTTATCCTGCCAGTTGGAAACTTTCTCAAAGTCAAACACCCGAGCATTGTTGTAGTCCTGGCCTGGAAATACAGTCTCGGTAAGATCAGCGGGGTGTACATCAGCGATTGCATGCTGGTAGGTGTCCCAGCGTCCATAGCACAGGTCGAGGCCTCCCATGAAAGCAATTCTTCCATCGATCAAGCAAAGCTTTTCATGGTGCGCCCAATATAAGATCACATCATCATTCATTCCATACAAGCCTTTAAGAGCATCATCGGAGAGTTTGGAAATGCCCGCAGCATCCAATGTCAAGTTCTCTAGTGAAGCTGTTATTGAGGATTCGAGCGCTTGGCCATCAGGCAGATGGTCTGGGTGGCGAAAAACAGCAATATTTGAGTGGAGTTCTTCTAGGCGATGTTTGGTGTAGGCGGATGATACTGTTTGGGCAACTCGATCAGCTCACCATGCCTCGAAGTACACATGGATTCAAAATTGATTCCGAATCTGACCCGGTGACGAGTAGTCTCGTCACGTTCCTGAAACAAAACTGGAAGGGGCACTCACACGGCAAAGCTTCCTTCACTTCTTTATAGATAATAACGTTGATTTGCACGCCCCTCTGGGCAGCTTCCTGAAGCATTCGGTCAAGGCGATACTGTTCGTTCTTGGCAGGCGGCCGCCTAAGATAGAGCTCGGGGGAAAGCCACCCTGGAATTGCAACAGTCAGAGGACCCACATCGTGTTGGAAATACATCAAAGTAATTCTCACAGTCCAAGATCCAGATTGACTCCCTTGCACTTGCCAACGCTCGAGAGACGGCGTACATGTAACTACATCCATCAACATACCATTTCACGTCATTGTGGCCCCTTTCCGGCATGAAGCTTCCGTATCTATTGTCGGTGGTCGGTTTCGGTGAGCCATACTGAGCATAGGCTTCCGGATCAAGGGTGGTGCCAATTTTCCCAGCAACTTGTGAGACGGTGCCCTGGATTTTGTCGATAAAACTCGACAGCTTATCAGATTTGGAAGATGTGCTTTGATAGTACGGAGCGTCCCGGCGGGGAGGCCTTGACGAGTGCGTCTCGAAAGATTGGTTGTTTGATTGCGAAGGATCCTATCCCAACTTAGATTGATTCCTCTGCAAAAGTAGTGATCGGGGCAGTTATAGGAGCGACGTACATCAGAATACCCCCCAGTCTGGTATGACTGTGACGAGCTCTGGGTGGAGTGCTGTCCTCCATCATAATAGTCCTGAGGCCGTTGATCATGACGGCCACTGCTTTGGTAGGTATCACGAAACTTTTTGAAGGTGTCCCCGATCAGTCCTCGAGAATTGTCTCCTCTATCCATCTCCTCATTATCCGGGTAAGAGCCATAAACTAAAGGATCTTTCCTTTCCGACATTGCTATACTACAGAACTCACAGATTCCAGGGCATGCGCAGCGAACGTATAGGTATGATGCGGGGTACCGGGAAGAAATAAGCAAAGTCGATGTTGTCCTTAATCAAAAGTAACAATAGATCTGATCTATTTAATTATTTTCTAACAAGGGATGCTAGCCGAGTAGGATAGCGTTTCTTAGGCCAGCTGAAAGCCCGTCATCTTCCTACCCCGCCATCACTGCGTCGCCAGCAATCATCAATCAGCTGGACACATTCCGACCTAGTTCTTCTTTCGGGCTCCACCGGCTTTCAGGAGATCCTTTGCCAATCATCGCAAACCAATCGCAACGTGATGCTAATGCGGCAACTCACGTTTACTCAGTGAATCTATGGTATGTTTGGTATATGTATGTACAGTACCCTCTCATATCCAGTAGTATATGGCAGGATACGACGACTACTAGACAGTCACATCAAATGGAATCAATAAGAATCCAAGATAGCTTCATATAATCAAGCCTTCTGTCGAATTCCGTTCCATGGTTGTTCCTCAAGTTCCCCGGTTCTGGTCCATCCCCGCATCCACGTGCAGAATGCCAAGTTCCAACCCGGAATCAGGTGACACGAATTCTCGCCGGGATTTCTCTGCTTTCATCAGAATGATGACAAAATGGTATCCTGCGGGCAGCACGTATCCACAGCTATAGCACCTATACATCATATATACTGTATGAAATGCTAACCTCTCTTCTCCAGCGGTTTACTCGAGGCCACGATCCATTCCTATGCCCCCACCATGCTATGTTTATGTTCTTCGCTAAATAGATAAGAGCCGGAATCCATTGGTTCTTCCTGGCTTTTGCCTTCATAAAGTTAACGTTAAGTTTCTATACTAGATACGCCTTTAAGACCTTAAATGCAATTAAAAGCCGTCGTTGAAAAAAGGCCAACATGTCCCTTACAACACTCGATGTACGTCAATCATAGAGCCTGATTTGCTCAAGGAGTGAAACAACCGCCTAATAATCGTGATGCAGGTGAATCAGCATCCATACCTGCCCAGGGCCTCGCAGGCCCTTTTTGAGGCAAAGGCCCTTAAGAGGCTCAGCTTCGAGGACATTGCAAAGCACATTGGCCGTAATGAAGTTGCTACTGCTGCGATCTTCTATGGCCAGGCAGCCGCTTCGCTTGAAGACATTCGCGGGCTATCTCAGCTGCTAGAAATCTCTCCAGACGAGCTAGAGAACCAACTCAGTGGCTTCCCGGATCGGGGCCGCTCTGTGGAAATGCCCCCAAAGGAACCTCTGATTTACCGTCTATATGAGATCGTGCAAAACTATGGGTACGCCTATAAGGCCGTCCTCAATGAAAAATTCGGCGACGGCATCATGAGCGCCATTGCTTTCTCAACCAAGGTCGAAAAGGAGGTTGATAGGGACGGAAACAACTGGGCAGTCATCACGTTGCGCGGGAAATGGTGAGGATCAAACTTGACTTTGATCTCATAGCACTAGTCAGCCACTAACCGGTTTATCGCCCAGGCTACCTTACTCGAGATTCTAGATATCTTGTCTCTAATCTTGGGTGGCAAGCGTTGTAGGAAGCAGGCACTCACCATGGATTTCATTATATGTAATACCTGCCTTTGCTAAATAACCTTGAATCATTGAAGGCTTGAAGTCGAAGATTTGCCACCACTAGGTTTCTACAGGTTCATGCAACACTTCTCGGGGAGCACTTAGATAGGCACTTATAGTAAATATGCCAACCATGACTGCCTACGCTATCTCTTGTTCCACCAAATTCCTCCCCTTTTTGGTGATCCAACTAATAATGAGAAATTGGGTTTCATTGTCCAAAGTTACCTGAGGAACTACTTCTCTATCTAATAATATGACTATTCTGTATTGATCTACTTCAACTTATTAATATTAGCTTTCGTGTGGGCTCCCATTTCTTAAGCTTCGCTTTAATTGATTGATCTGTTCAACCTTTCACAGACTGTGTGCCGGGAACTTCATTTCATCTTGCTACCTTCCCCTCTACAACTTTTACTCAATAACACATCTCTCCTCTTTGCCTCACTTTCACACCCACAAAGCTCCAGTTCGCTTCAAAATTTGTTTTACCCATTTGTCTGTGTGCTCTCACTGGGGTTTGTAACGCAAAATGTCGGAACCAGCTCACCGTGTCTTGGTGCCATGCACATATGATGACTGTGGCCGCCACTTCAGCTCTGTCAATGAGATGCTGAAGCACAAGGCGAATGATATCAAACATGACTACTGCGCCAGGTGTGATGAAGACTTCGAGAATGAGGAAAGTCTCCTCATCCATAAGCTCAAGAGCACTAAGCATATTGTCTGCCCCATATGTGGTGAGGAGTTTCGCAGTGCTGGAGGTCGTGATGGCCATATCCGCAGGGTGAGTCCTATCTATTATGGAGAAACACAGCAGCTCTTGATTGGCGATATTGCTGTTCATCTGTACTGATGGCATGATCATCAAAAGTTGCACCCCGCCGACCAGGAGATGGTATGCCCTGGGCCCCAGTGTGGAATGAAATTCAAACGTGCATCCGCCTTGATGGCCCACATCGAGAAGAGTCAATGCCGTGATATTACCGTCGTTCGCTTGGCTCAGGAACAGGCTAAGAAAGCTGTTATCAAGCAAGCGCTTTCCACCGGACTTGGGCCTTCGACTTCAGCGAAGAGCGGTTCTTCAGACGCAGACGGGACGGACGCTGGCGGTGTCAGTGTCTGCGACTTGGAATACTATAATAAGGAAGCCATTGCGAACCAGCCAACACCTGAAGACTCTGATGCTAAATTGACAGGCCCGGGGTCTCTCTCATTAAAGCATTGGCCTAGACTCGGTGAGAAAATGATTGTTAATAGAGCAGGCACCGACCCAATCGCCCTTTCCAAGAGTTCTCAGGTGAACGGCCCGAGCAAGGATGCTGGGAAGGAGAATAATCATACTCAGCCTGCTCTCCGAACTCTTCACCAGATATGGGCACAATGGAAGCAGAGCAACGTCGAACTCGAGGAGTTTCCGAAAAGCCACGGGTCTTTTGGCCAGGGCCTCCCGGATCCAGGTCAAGCACTGCAAGTCTTGACCTCCAATTGGGATCCCAATACGTACTTCAACTCCTTCACCGGCTTGTACGAATGCTTCTGCGGCCGCAGCTTCGCGGAGAAAAGCAAATTCGAGGAACACATGCTACGAAAATGGGCTGGAACCGGGAAGATGTCGTAAGCTTCTGCCAGTGGCCTCTTTTGACCATGTTCGCGATGTCCTAATCCCCTTTTTCTTTTAACTCTAGGTGTCCCGGCTGCTGCCGAGTTTTCAAGAATACCTCCGCGCTGATTGCCCACTGCGAGTCTGCCACCTCTCGCTGCCGTGTGAGTGACGGCGAGAACTATGCTCAAATAATCGATGAGATTTCGGGCGGCATTGTACAATCTGTTGGTTATCATGAAGACGGTACGATGAAGTATGAGGCTGGCAAAATCGAGCTGGACAAAAAGACTGTGGTAGGGCCTAATTTGGACAATCAGAAATGGTGACAACTGCGCAGCCGGGATCTGGATATGACATTCATGCTCTACGAAGTCTCCCTTGATGGACACCGAGTTTTCTTGTCTCTCTACTTCTGAGAAGTGACATTGAACCGGTGGAACCCCTCCCTCCCCCTTTGCTTCCTATCCTCCTTTCCCTTCCTTTCCACCTCTTGTATTCACGAATTTCAGTTGACAATGACATGAAAGACAAAGTGTCTCATCTTTGAGCAACATTGCCTATATGCTAATGAATGATAACGGACAGATCTTCGATGAATAGGACACTTTCTCCTTTCTCTCTCTAGTCACTGTACATCTTCCGTACTCGACGTGATGTGCATTGATTGAGCACCACACATGTACTCACTGGTCAATAATGTTTAATGAAAGCCAATTAGCATTGCTCTTGTCAGTATCACTTACTCCACAATCCTGAATGCAAAACTTCTTACGTAGATATATCCATATGCATACGGGCAGCATACTACAGGTATGTATAGAACCCTCAAACACGTCTTGATTGAAATCTTCAAGACGATCATACGCTGGAGAACAAACTCGAAGGCTAGAAAAACAATACCTAATAAAAGGGCCTTGGGGGACCAAGGCAAATCATTCCCCGTATGATATTTTTTAGAAGCCCTGACCCCCGCCACCGGGATGATATGTGGGAGATGCCAACATTCTTTCCGAAGAACAGAATTAGTCTTCCTAGCCCACTGGTCAATTCTCTAGCTATATATATGCATATCATTTGAAGTATAACTCGGGCTACGTATAATTAAAGTGACATAGATCAGCGGGTGCGTGTATGATAGAAATCTTGTCCAAACAGATAGAGATTAGGTAGAGCTGGTGGTAACCTCAGACCTACCCGCACGATCGTAAGTATCTACCTACTATTGGACTAGTATAGAGTAATTTATCAGACATACCACGGACCGTAACTATGACTTGTTGGACGTGGCTTTAACGACCTCATTGAGCAAAGCTGAATGATATCATAATATAGGGTTCTGTATATGCAAATTTTCCCAAGGGGACCTGAGGACTTCGTGAAATAGGTACTGTGGTGGATAGAGAGAGCCCTACAATCTATGTGAGTAGGTAGCGTAGCGATAAATACTCCAACATGGTCGCAGCTTGATGTGGGTATTGAATTTCTAGGTATATAACTCTAGTACTCTAAATGTAACGTATTTGATAAGTTGAAACTTCGTAATATAATAACACATGAGAATACACTTTCACCTCATGCTCTCGAACCCTAAGCGTCATCCGACAGGATAACTATTCGGTATCATGGCTGGCCTTATCCATTCATCTCACAGCTTCTCGAAAATCGAGAGCATGGTCTCCAGGCGGTGCCTGACATCCTTGCACCTCCATCTTTTTTGAGGGTCCGGTTCCAGCATGCCTTTGATACACGTTGACAATGATTCCGCTATGGTGCTCCCATCACTTAACAGGACGGTTCCACGATCAACTTGTGCTTCAAAGGCGGTTGGAAGGACAACACCTTTATGGTTTTGATTCCAGGTCAGTTCGGCCAAAATCAACTGACGTTCCATCTTTGTTTTGAGTTCGTAAAGAAGTTCGAAGAAAATCACACCGAGTGCGAAGATGTCGAGTCTCTCATCGATAATATGAGCACTGTTGACATCTCCGTCTCCTTGTCGGTCGATAGAGCAATCCAGTTCGTGGTTTCGTCGATGAGTTCGGACGTTCGTAAACGGCTGAGCTGGTGGGGTATAAAATTTAGTCCCGACATGTTGGGTTTCTCTAATGATTGCATCGTTCACCGATTGGTCATAGCAAATATCTGCAACAAGGCCGAAGTCACTTATTCGAGGGAAAGGGACAGGGGTATTAGTTCCTTGTTTCGATTTGCATTCGGGACATGTCACGTTCTGGTCGCCCCGGAAAGCCAAAAGAATGTTCGCCGGTTTCAGATCACGATGCACAATGCCCTTCGAATGAAGATATTCCACACCGGCAAGAATTCCTAGAATGATTCTAAGTGATGGCAAAAGATGGAAACAGTGGCGAGGCGAAGGCGAAAGGTCACTCCCGAGCCTCCGACAGGATTGAGGTTTGAGGTATTTGCCGAGAGTGATAGGATGTAATGACATTTGGATGTGAAGGAGAACAACAGGAGCATGTGCACCATTTTGAGTCCTATGTCCAAGTTGCAATTTGGAAGGATCTCCGCTCAGGTCGTCTGTGAAGATGTCAAAATCCGCCTCGCCCGATGTTGACGTCAAGCCTGAAGATGAGATTTTGAAATCGCGGGGAATTGATTCAATATCTTCCTCTTCTTCGTCTTCATGGGGATTATCGACTAGACTTCTGCTCAGACGATTTGACGGCCATGAGTCGTCAAATGTAACACCATCTCTGGAATTCTCGAAAACGATTCCGAAGCTGTGCTCATTAGCGGTGGATTCCTGGGTTAAAAGGGCCTGTCGTCCATTCCTAATTTTGTATGAGTCGTGACGCCTATCTTGAAACGGATACCTCTTGCCGGATGTATGAGTGTGTTCAACCCAAGCGGCATAATAACGCACCACATTAGGATGTTCGAGGCGAGCAAGGGTCCTAATCTCTTTCATAATATGTTCAAGGCGGTCTAGACTGCCATGTTGTAACGATGTAATCGTTCGCTGGCTTAGCGGTATCTTTTTTACCGCGTAACTTTGGCCGTCCACATGGTTTTTGACCTCGTAAACTTCACCAAAAGAGCCGTGACCTAGGAGCTTGACCTCTGAGAACTCTACGGCGTACCGGGATAAACTGTCAATGGAACCCCCAGCGCGAACAGTTGATAAAGGAATGCCCGCCGGGCATGGTGGAAGAGCCGATGGGGAGCTGAGAAAACTCATCAGGTTATGCGGAGTTTTCACCACAGCGCCGGATTGTTCAAGACTTCGAATAAGCTCTCGTAAGTCCCATATACCTCGATCTTCACCGAGTGAATTTGGTCTCAAATTGATATCCTCCGCGGCAAGCTTTCCGCTAACAGGAGGGACCGGGCTTTTGATTCCGCCCCTCCTGGATAGCCGCTCAGCTGAAACGTTTAGGTTTATTTTCTCAAGAGCCGTTGCACCAAGTATATCAAGACTTTCTCGGTAGTATTGTCTTGTCGATTGCCACTCCTCACCATCGATGCCCCCTGCCATGACTCCGTGGGAAGAGAGGAATTGAGACTTGTAGGCGTACATCCTTTTTGCAAGATATTTGGCTTCAGGAGACTCGCGTGTAAACTGGCCGCGTGAGCCTTGGTAGCCGTTCAAGATATCCGCCGCTCGACTCAAGCAGTAGAATTCAAGCAAGGCTGAGGTCATTACCGTTGTGTGGCCATCCGAATTGAGATTTAGCATTCCGTTCACAATTTCGCCGAGCTCGAGATGGTGGTTCGTGGCCGACATATTTGGGCTTTCGTTCGAGGAGTTGGGTATATCAAACGCATCATAATAATTGATGGCTTTACCCCGGTTCTCCTGTAGAGCTGGTGTAGCAGTTTCTTTCCGTTCACACTCCTCTGGGCTATATTCAGACCCCGGGGAGGATAACGCCTCTGCACCAGGTCGGAATAGTGACATGCTAGCGGCTTCATCCGAATATGTGTATAGTCTGAACGGAACAAAAGTAGGGTTCTTGGAAAAGTATGTCACATGCTCCTGATCAAGCAGATTAAGTTCCTTTGCTGACCTGGCCACGATATTGCAGCTTGTGCTGAAAGCGTCAAAAACGAAGCATAACTGGGAGACAGAACCCCATAGCGCCAATTCAGACATACATCACCACAAGAAATGTTTGTTGGCTATCCGGTGACTCCCGAGTTTCGCTGCCGGTGTGATGCGAAATGTAATGGATGTAAAATCCATGTTCTTTCTTGCCGACACTCCTTGGGAAAGGACTCCTCTTGTCGCCCAAGAGTTCAATCAATATGAGATTTTCATTCTCAATACTCAAAAGGATCAAAGACCGGTATCTTGTTGCATACGTAAACTAAACGACTCAAACATAGACACAGCCCAATTTCTAGAATTGTTGCGTATGGCTCAAGCAATTCGATCCGGTTCTACATACACAAGTTGTCCGAAGAGCGTGACAGATCGGCTCTAGGCAGCAACTGTGTTAGCTACAGTAAGTAGCGCTAAGTGTCCTTCCCTGCCTATTCCGAATTTAGGTAGGAAGCGAAGCCATCTTCCCGCTTGAACTTGAAAAATCTCGTTTGCAGTTTCTTTAAAAAGGTAGAATTAATTGAAATGTGCCTCTCCGGAGTTGATTACTGGTTATTGATTCTAATACCAAGGATTATTATTATTATTTGTTTCACGTGTGACTTATGTCGGGATGATGATACTAAGTGTAAATAAATAGTGATGATGTGCCTAATATTATTTGTATGTATAGACCAAGGTTGTGTCAGCAACCTTCAAAGCAGCAGACGGTACAATATAACAACTCGGCTTCACCACCTTCCTTTGGATAGGAACTATCAGAACTATCATAGCAAAGTGCTTCCCTTACTTATAACGTAATCTTGAATTTGCCTTAGGCTGTCAAGCTAAGTGCTTGCTTACGCAAGCACTTATGGTACTATACATACTAGTAGTAGCTAAGGCATTCTACATTTCTTGACTCGGTGACCATGGACATTCTTTTTGGATTAGTAATCCGTACCATATACCATAATTATATGTAATGGTAATAATACAACTAGGGTATCTTACGCTAGCGTGTCCCACTATACCGGGACGAAGTTGTTGTGCAGCAAACCAGGCTGATCCGGTAACGAGTAATTGTAAATAAGATCCCCAAAGGCGCTTACAAGGTAAGTTATGAAAATTGTGGCCAAGTGAGAAGGAATTTCACCTTGAATGCCCTAAGCGACATTGCGAGGAATGTATTAAGGGCAGAAGATGTGACTCTTGCCGACAAGAAAGCAACCACTATGGCAACTACACGCAGAAACAAATCCGCAACAATTGTGTTCGTCGGAAAGATTCCGCCAATGCGTTCAAGAGAAACTCTGCGCATATTGTGAGAGGAGGCAGAAAAGAGGCTGCATGCGAGAAGTGCGACGAAGTGCAATTTAAGTGGTAAGTCTATCTTTCTTTTACCATCTTCCTAGTGCGCCTTTTATTGATTCTATTCCCCTCCTAGACTGCTATGCTCATCGCCTTCTTTCCTTGAAGCCTGATTTTTTGTCATGGAAGGGTGAAATTTGAGGAAGTGCTTGGAGGAAAGCCTTACTGTCATCGTATCCTCTTCTATCCAAAGTTTCATTGTGGGTTGAATCACATTAAATACTCTTGGTGCCACTCCAAACGCCATGCAAGAGCCAGCTGCGATTATGCTATCGAGGGATTGCAGAGTAATGTGCCTATATCATTAGCATTTGTATGCGCTGTCCGAAATAGATGGCGTACACCCACATCGCATCAGAAGGCACAAGTGCCTGGTGATGACCGGATGATGAGGAGGTACTGTTCATATAAATGTAATTAATAATAAAAAACGGAGTGGCTTGTATCCAGGGATGTGTGTATCTTACCATACATCGGCAGAATGTATACCGCCTTATGACCACCTTCTTAAAACGGTAAAGCGCCCGCGAGGGGACATGTTTGAAAAAGTGCCCTTTTTTCATCTCAAACGAACCCCTAGGCTCCCCTTATGGTTTTTTAATATATCTTTCTGTATCTTTACTCTTAAACCAATTATCTATAGAGTTACAGTCTCTGATTTTTGTTTTTCGTGTGGTGGTGTGGCGTTACGTAGCCTTGAAAATGGTGGCCTTTTTGGGTGCACTTTTGTATTGATTTGAATGTCCGCCACCATAGTATGATACATACATACCATTGATTAGCTAATACGCGCGACTTGAAGTTGTCGTCACGTCAAGCCGCGAACAAAACACGGTAGTTAAAAAACCGGGAAACGCGGCACCATCTCACCTCACGATTTCAAGTCTTCCTCAAGTTTCCTTAATCACCACACTTTCACAAGTCATTGTTTCCGATATCTCCTACCTATACACTCGCATGCACCACAACTATGACTAAAACTGCAAAGTCCCAGAAACGTGTTCTAGCCGACGCGACCAACTCCTCCCGCAATGTCATGCCCGCCACGCCAGAAAGCTCTAAGAAGCGGAAGCTCGGGCCAGATGAGTCGACTCTCAATCTCAGCTTCTCATCTCAAAATGGCGGATCCAAGGCTTTCACCTCTAGTCAACTCCGGTCCAAAAGCCAGTTTGAACACGTTTTAGAGAAGTTTTCACAAGATATAACCGGGCTCAAACAAAAGAATTCAGAAAAAGATCAACAGTGGGAACGCCCGCCGCTGAAGGAGCTCGATGAAGCGAAGGATAACCTCTGCTTTCAGCAGATTGACGTGGAAGAAGGGACGCTACAAGGCGGGGAAACTTCTATCAGGCTCTTCGGTGTAACGGAGGTGATTGAAAAGGTAGCCATCATTATGTCTCTCACTGACATCAGATAGAATGGGAACTCGGTTCTTCTTCATGTCACCGGATTCCAACACTATCTTTACGTTGCTGCACCTGTCGATTTTACTAAATCCGACTGCGGCCCTTACCAGGCCTACTTGGAGAGCAAACTTGCTCAATTCCAGCCTGTAATTCAATCGGTTCAAGTTTTAATGAAAGAAAACTTGTACGGATTTCAGGGTAATCAGAAGAGGTATTATCTCAAGATCACAGTAACAGAGCCAAAATTCATTGGACAACTACGGGCTGCGCTTGAGGACAACAAACAGAATGTCAACTACAAAGGGATGTGGAACGCACCAGACAACCGTCTCCTTACCTTTGACAATATCGAGTACGTTCTGAGGTTTATGATCGATACGGGAGTAAGTTCACTGTTGGTATTCGCATGCCTGATGTAGCAAGTATTGATACGAGCTTTAGATATCCGGCATGTCTTGGGTGGAAGCCAAAGCGACCAAGTACCGCATCCTCCCGTTAAAGGGAAAGCAATCTACTTGTCAAATAGAAGCATCTGTCGATTATCATGACCTTATCGCGCACCCACATGATGGCGAGTGGGCGAAAATGGCGCCTCTCCGTATATTGTCCTTTGATATTGAATGCGCCGGCCGCAAAGGTGTTTTCCCCGAGCCTAACGAAGATCCTGTTATTCAAATTGCAAATATCGTGACACGATACGGCGAATCCAAACCATTCATTCGGAACGTGTTTGTGCTAGGGTCGTGCAGTTTGATAGTTAACACTGAAATCTTTGAATTTCGGAAGGAAGAGGCAATGCTCCTGGCGTGGAGAAATTTCCTAGAGACAGCTGACCCGGATGTTATTATTGGCTATAACATTGCCAACTTTGATTTCCCGTACCTACTGGACCGCGCAAGGCACCTTAAATGCCATGGTTTCTCTTACTGGTCCAGATTAAGGGGGGTTCCGTCTCAATCGAAATTTGCAAAGCTTTCCAGCAAGCAAATGGGAAATCGTAAAACGAGGGCAACGAACACCGATGGCAGAATCCAACTTGATCTTCTCCAACTCGTCCAGAGAGACCACCAACTACGGAGTTATACTTTGAATTCTGTTTGTGCGGAGTTCCTAGGGGAACAAAAAGAGGATGTTCATCATACCATGATCAGTGAACTGTTTCATGGAACGGCAGATTCAAGAAGACGTCTCGCAGTTTACTGTCTCAAAGATGCGTATCTGCCTCAGCGGCTTTTAGATAAACTGATGTGTCTCGTTAACTATACAGAGATGGCCAGGGTGACAGGCGTTCCGTTCAATTATCTCCTTGCCCGTGGCCAACAAGTTAAGTTCATTAGTCAATTGTTTCGCAAAGCTCGGGAGCAACAACTTGTCATACCAAACCTGGATAAGCACGACGAACAAGATTACACGGGCGCAACCGTCATTGAGCCTGTCAGGGCTTATTATGATGTACCGATTGCTACATTGGATTTCGCATCTTTGTATCCTTCTATCATCCAGGCGCATAACCTCTGTTATACGACATTACTCACCGAACAAGCTGTAGAGCATTTCGGCTTCAAGCGGAATGACGATTACATTATTACGCCGAACGGTGATATGTTCTGTACGCCGAAAATCCGAAAAGGCCTCCTCTCTCAGATTCTCGAGGAGCTATTGAGCGCCAGAAAACGTGCAAAAAAGGAGCTGGCTGTTGAAACCGATCCCTTTAAGAAAGCGGTCTTGAATGGTAGACAACTCGCGCTAAAGATCAGTGCGAACAGTGTGTATGGGATTACAGGAGCATCGGTCGGAAAACTCCCTTGCCTCGCTATCGCAAGTAGCACTACAAGTTACGGTCGACAAATGATTGAGAAGACAAAAGAAGAAGTGGAAGCGAGATATACCATTGCGAATGGGCATAGTCATGACGCTAAGGTCATATATGGTGACACCGACTCTGTTATGGTGAAATTTGGTGTCAAAACACTTGAGGAAGCAATGAAACTGGGACAAGAAGCTGCCGATTTTGTGTCTTCGAAGTTCCTTCGGCCTATCAAACTTGAATTTGAGAAGGTATACTTTCCGTACTTGCTAATCAATAAGAAGCGGTACGCGGGTCTTTACTGGACGAATCCTAATAAATACGACAAGATGGACAGTAAAGGCATTGAGACTGTGCGACGGGACAACTGCCGACTCGTACAGACTGTAATCGAAACTGTTCTACACAAGATCTTGATTGACAGGGATCTAGATGAGGCTCAAGAGTATGAAATTCTTTACGCTATGTGCTAGAGTACCCAGACTAACCTTTATTAGTTATGTCAAGACCACAATCTCGGATTTGCTCCAGAATAAGATTGATATGTCAAAGCTTGTAATCACCAAGGCTCTTTCAAAGGATGATTATTCAGCCAAACAAGCGCATGTCGAACTGGCTGAGCGCATGAGAAAGCGCGACCCCGGTTCTGCCCCAGCCTTAGGTGACCGCGTAGCTTATGTTATCGTCAGAGGTGTTGAAGGCTCGAAGAACTACGAGAAATCGGAAGACCCTCTTTATGTTCTTGAGAACAATATTCCTATCGACACAAAATATTACCTTGATAATCAGCTCGCGAACCCTCTTGGTCGTATCTTTGAACCGATTCTAGGTGAGAAAAAGGCGGCCCAGCTACTTGCGGGTGAGCACACGCGCTCCATTTCTGTTGCGGCGCCCTCTCTTGGCGGCTTGATAAAATTCACAAAAAAGACACAAACCTGCATGGGATGCAAGAAGCCTCTTGTGAGCAAAAATGAAATGTCTGCAGCCGCGTGTGAGGACTGCCGACCACGCCTTGGCGAGCTGTACACGAAAACACTAAAGAAAGTATCAGAACTTGAAGTCCGGTTCGGACGACTTTGGACGCAATGCCAAAGGTGTCAGGGCAGTCTCCATTGCGAAGTCATCTGTTCGGCTAAGGACTGCCCAATCTTCTACATGCGAATGAAAACAAAAAAGGATATTGAAGACGCGGAAAAAGAGCTTATGAGATTTGATTTTGACCCCGGCGCTTGGTGATTGCAGCTGTCTTCCCTTAGTAATAACTGCGCTCTTGTTACCATAATTGAATTCTAATATTTGGCATCCCGTGGTGGGTTGTTTGGGGAGTTCCTGTGTCTATAAAAAACATGAACAATTGTGACCATCCTTAACCCCGTTGCTACATGATGTTTTGTTTACCCGCAGATCGATGATATGATTGAAATATGTAAGCATATGCAAATGGCGGCCTTTACTAAGGAGAATTCGGCCTTCCGAGGTTGACTCCCGTTTAGACTAAGTTAGTTAATCCCAAGTGGGGAAAAGTGGGAGGGAACATTGAAGTATGATTGGCGTCTTCGGCTCAGTGGCTGTGCTTCTCCAGCAACTAAACTTGTGCAATATGCATCTCTCTCTTATCTTGGCGCAAAACAAGAGACACAGAAGGTCGATCCCAACTTAAATCTGCATCCTGCTATCCTGCAGGTAGCATCTAGTCCATAGGTCCTCCTGCATTCTTTGCTTACTTGTTCATGCTCCCGCGTCAAAGAGCAACTTGCCCATCTATCTAGTCCATGGCTCCTGCTGTCAATGAAATACCTAGACGGCCGACGATAGACGATGATGGCAAAGCCCAAGACAGCCCCGCAGCTCCACGGCTCGAACTTAAGCCAGAGATTTTTTCAGAGGTACGTGTGTCCTAAATTGGCTGTAGGAAGATGATAGTCTTTCGCTAATGGACGTAGATTCTCTCGCAACATACGAGCTGCCTCACTTCCCACTTGGATTTTGTCAACAAAGTAAGGGACGTTGTCGTACCGGGGAGTGAGACGTATCGGAAAATCTCCGCAATGCTGGATAGGACAAGGGAATTAATCGCGCAATTTGAGACAATCAAGGAGCTGTTTGTATGGCTTCAAACGCTTCGTGCATGATCCCCTATTCCGCGAATTAAGGTGGCTCACATTTTGGTTAGCTGCCCCATGGGCCCGCGGATCATATATTTTCCCCCTCTGACGCGAACAACCCACATGCCTATCCTGGCACGAATATAAAGCCTATGAGATCATCACGTGAGCCTCCTCGAAGTTCTGCAGCGGCTCCGTCTGAACGGCTGAAGCCGAAGAACAGAGGCGCGAAACAAAGGCTCCCTCTGGGATCAAGATCTACATCCGAGTCTCAGTACTACATCCTCAAGATGGGCCAGAAGAGGCCGCGGGATGACGTTACGACAATGCCAGAGGTTGATAATGCCATTGTGGACGCTACGCAGAAAAGGAAGAGAACCCGGGACACTATTCCCGGTAGTAACGAAGATGTTCAGAGCGCCATTCCGGTCTCAATGCAGACTGAAGACATATCAGATGAGGTAGAACGCCGACTAAAGCTGAGAGAGGAGCGTCGCAGGAAACGAAACTCTAGACCGGAGAAGAGAAGCCGAGACAGTTTGGATTCAAGTGATGTCATCCTGTCCTCGGAAAACCCCCGCAAGCCCAAGAAGCAAAAGCTCAGAGCTGAAAATGCCAGACAGTCATAACCATTGCAAGCCAGCGGCGGGAAAGGCCCATATCTCAGTATGCCTCTGAGATACCCTACGCATCTTGGCGAGAGGAATGGATTGCAATTGTTACCCAAGGCAATCCAGCAGTGGAAATAGGGGAGCCTACAACCCATGTCTTCATTTCCGTCGTTATCCACCATTTTTCCAACTTTGATCATCGGGTTGGTAAGCTTCCAAGCGCTTATACAACATCTAGGCAAATATCTTCACCCGATGGTGCCCGTTACCATCATCCTTAGTTTCAATTTAGAGCATGCATCTCCCTTGATCTTAGATGGTTCGCTTAACTCAGTCGTCCTGTCCATAGGCATGCCCACCCCTTAGCATGCGGAGACGAAATATATACAGGAACAGAATAGCTCGGGATTGTCTGATCGGAGCCGAGTTTTATTTCGAACGAGTTGACTTGTGAATTCAAATTAAATATTATTCCAACCTAGTTCCCAGTCCATAAATATTCCTTCCCTTAACTCCTTCCATATCACATAGAAATACGCTCCACACATACATTACAACGGCTTGCCCAGCATAAGGTTCTCTCTAGAGAGTCCTCAAGCACATCCCACCGAACGCCTTCAAGACCCCAAAACCAAATCTCTGACTGTTCATAAATCCATTCTAAATTGCCGCTGTCCGTTGTTTTAAACTTCCTTTTCAAAATTCCGCAAACCTCGAAGGAGTCTGAAAAAAGCAAAAGGAGCAGGTCTCTATCGAGAGATATCTGCCCACTAAAGGCAATCTTTCTTATCAATTCCCATTAGCTTAGAAGCTACGTTTACACTCAACTTGGGGCAGGATCCCGAATCGAACAATCCGAAATGGCGCCAAGTCTCAGCACTCCCAAGCCCTTCTCCGCAAACAACTCGGCTTCCTAGTCGAGAACCTTAATTCCTGGAAGGAAAAAAATAAATAAATAAAAGAACAGACATAAATACCCCCTCCCCATGACCCGTAGAAGCTAGGAAGTTCACTGCCTTTGAGTGGCTGGCGGCATGGAAGACTGAGAGAGATTGCGCGAGGTAAGTATTCAGAATCCAATTTACACAGCCAAGGCATAATAATATTAATTGTCGAATCTTTCTAATGATTAACTCTCCCGACAGGTGCCACGGCTCAGAGACAGTGATATCGATGTACCACCAGCAGATACACTATACATACGACGTAGGCTTCATGTCTCTCGTAACTACTAATGTGGATGAAGACTTATACTTGGCATGACATGACATATCCAAGCTATCTCCAAGGACCAAGAGAGGGGCCACAAAGGATATGTGACTGGGATGAGGTCCAGTGAGGACACCGAAGTTATTATTGATCAGTTCATGTCCTGTAGAGAAGAAAATCAAAACAGGGCACACAAAACAAGCAAAAAATTTCCGTATCATCCCTTAAAGTTATGGCAACCGTTTTAGAAGGGCACGGGAGTAAAAATACCTATTCTTTATCCTCTGTCTAGGTAGTCCTCAGGCTACACACAGCACCATCAGCTTTATACAGAAAATTAAGTTTGTGGATTGGGTGGATTTTGATCATAGCCAGGGAAAGGAGGAAAGTCAAGTATTGACCTTTCTCAGACTACGGTTGGAAATGGATTGCTGCTAAATTCTTTCCTCTCTCTCTGTGTTTGGTTTCATTCGAATCGTGCACCTCAGCCTGGGCAATTCCCTCATTTTATTTACGCGATAAGAGGCGCTCATGTCCAGAAGTAGTAGGTACCGTCATGTTTATAGTAGCACAGTTTAGCATATGTAACATACATGTATGAAGTACGTACGTACATACAGCGGGTATAATATACATAATGCACGAATGACTTGATTGAGATTGCGCAAATAACTGCCATCAACTCATCAGAGTTGCCCTCGATAGTCGAATGCTGTAGCTATCAGGGTGGATGGTCGGCCTTGATGATGGACATGCGGTAGCGATGACTGAGGAGTATGCGGTATGCGGTCTCAATATTCGACCAACCTCAAGGGCCGAAGCGGTTTCCCAAAAGCAAACCCAAACCGTGTGATGTGAGAACTGCGTGTTATCTTTTATCATTTCTCGGGCTCTTGCTCTCCGTTGCTATCCCGAGTCGAACTTGTCTTGCCCCAATTCACCACTTCCCAGATATGCTCCATAATAAGATCGCCGTAGCCCTTTCCCTCCTCTAGGGCTTGCTGCTCTTCTCGGAGTCTCCGTTCCCTCCAACCTGCCGTCTCACCACCCATCCAGATTCGTTTCGTGAGCCCCGGCTCTTGCTGCTGGGAATTGGCCTTCCGTAATTCCTCACTGATATGTCCCGAAGCATCCCGGATTTGCGCATCCCGTGCGGCCTTCAATTTAGCTTGAATTTCCCTCGCTCGCTCGCTAGGTAGATCTTGTAGCATGCCGGGGGTACGATGCAGCCGCGCTCCAACCGTATCTGTGATGCCTCTACCTGTGTGCTCGCGGACGAGGTGGTTGGCAGCAAGGAGAAAGGCGCCGGTATGGGCGACAGTATGGAGATCTAGCTTGCGGGGAGGGAGAATAATGAGAATCGGAGAAGCCACAACGAATGTCCAGGCTGCATAGTACTTGAAACGAATGAAATCAGCTGCGCGGTCTGCATCAGCACTACTAGAACTGTCATTGTTCATGCCTGAAGGGTTCTCCGTCGGCGGAGGCTGAGGCTGGGAAGTGGACGTGGACGTGGACATTGTTTATGGACGTACGTAGCAATTGCGGTAGGTGTTGGTACTAAACGGGGTGTGGCAACTAGTCTCTTGGATTCATCGCTTCTTAATTTTTCATCTTAAAAGAGACTATACTATCGATGCGGACAGGAAGGCTCTACTCTTCAATCTGGTTCCCATACATAGTTAGTTTGGGAGTTCCCATCACTTGTGGGGTGAGGACTCCAGTCCTGCAAGTGACAATACTTATTAACCAACTAGTTATTCTCTTTCACATACTTATCTACATAACTTCAAATAGCGCTTTATTACTGCTGTCGGGTTCTCTCGACACTTTTTCACCATTCCAAAACAACTACTGGCATATTTTTACAGTCGGTTCACCGGAAGTTACCACGAGTTGTTCGTTCACAATACCGACAGACTGAGTTATCCCATGATTATACAGTAAAGGTAACAGTGAAAAGGCATGGAAAAGCTCTTCAAGTTCGATGATCAGCTTAAGGAAACCTTTGGAGACAACATGCCAAGCGGATTTCTTGATATGCGTATGGACATTATCTTGTTGAATGATAAAGGTGCTCTACCGAAAAGGGACCTAGAAATTTTGCTGACAGCAAAGTTATACGCTATCACCTATGAGGGTTAGTCTAGCGTCTCCAGGACCCATCGGGGACCCACTGTTTTCCGGAGTCACGTGATAGGATAGACTGCTTCTGAGCTTCACGACGACTTAGGGTTAAAAACGTGCACAGTATGGCTAGCTGCCAAAGGAACAAGTCATAGGACGGAGCACCTTAGCAAGAACATTGTCCATTTCTATTCAAGGCTATACTCCAGCTTGCGCCTATCAACAACTGTCTACCATCATAGTAGCAATTAACAGCTATCCTACAGTAGAGCCGCTTAATCTCTATTTCTAGATATTTCTCGCTTCGATGATACGAGCCTCTCATATGACACTACTAGCTATGGTAGTTACCTACTATCATAGATACATACCATATGCAGAATACTATAGCTGTATTCTCTAACGGCTATAATATTCTAATAGCTGCTTAAACTTATTGAGGCACAAAGAATCAAGAAGGAAATAAAATACTGGGTACATTAAAGGGAGCTAGAGCTAGTTACTTTGCCTAGTAGTTTTTATTGAATAGTATTTTTCTTTATTTATTTCAGACATCGATGTAGTTGCAGATGATTACATTGAATCTGTTGAACATGCGGGACCATTTTTATTGAGAATCTCTGCTCGCAGATGAGAATTCTTTCAACATAAAATCCATTGTTATCCTATATTCCGATAACCTCTTTGAGCCTCGAGATTCTCTCCCCTTAAATTGGTTTTATATGCACAATGAATGTCTCTCATGTCTTACATCTCTTTTAATTTCTTCCGTTTTCCACTATATGTACAGGGATACTTTGTTAAATTTCTTTTCATCTAACAATTTTTCTTCACGGGTTTACTGCCACCAAGCTGTGCTGGATTAAAAAAAATACCATGCTGTTATTCCAGACAAAGATGCAGAGGGCATACCATCACTTCGCCCGTTATTCAATGAACTCATGGATACCAATGCCAAGGCGAGACAACGATAAAATGGCTGTTTCAAGACTCTTCAGTGTCAAAGAGCAGAGGAAAATAATGGATGGTTATTACCCAGAATCGTTTCATCTCATAGAAACTATGGATGGAGTATGATCTGTTATATATTGAAGGGAATTTCCCATCTGTGGGTTTCAATCATCCCAGCCAGAGTCAAGTTTCCATTGCCATGGACCTCACCAGATAACAGCCTCAGCCATTTAAGATTCGCCGGTTGAATAATCATAGGCTTGAGTCAACCAGTATTATATATATATTTTTCTTCCTTCTCGAAAAGCCGTCTAATAAGTTAGTGTTGGGTCTCCAAATACTGATGTTTTTCTTTTGGTTTGTGAGAATCTGACACGAACTAGGAAAAGGTCGAAAACGAAGCTTCTTCTCTTGTACTGCCCTCGTGGACGATAAAAGCAGCGATGAATACAGGACGGAAAAGAAGTAGCGTGGATAGACACGATACAAGATGGGAAAGAAGTAGCGTGAATAGACACGATACAAGACGGGAAAGTAGCGTGGATAGACGCCATACAAGACGGGAAAGTAGCATGGATACACACGATACAAGACAGAAAAGGGGTAGCGTGGATAGACGCGATACAAGACGGGAAAGTAGTGTGGATACACACGATACAAGACGAAAAAGGGGTAGCGTGGATAGACGCGATACAAGACGAGAAAGCAGTGTGGATACACATGGTACAAGACGGGAAAGGGGTAGCGTGGATAGACGCGATACAAGACGGGAAAGTAACGTGGATAGACACGATACAAGACAGGAAAGAAGTAGCGTGGATAGACACGATACAAGATGGGAAAGGAGCAAAGTGGATAGAGCACCCCCGCCGCAGATTCATAACAGAGGACCCGAAGGTCAATCATGGGTTATATTTGATCCTCGGGCTGGGCGTGGCCCCGATTCTGGTCCCTGGAATGAATATCATGCACCAAGCAGAATGAGCATTTCCGCTGCTTCTCAGCGTACATACTCGACCGCTGAGCGCCTTCCTTCGGCGTACCCGGCCCGCCAGCGCCGGCCTTCGTTGTCATCGTCCTCTCGCCGTACTCCTTCAACGATTGCATACTCGGCCTCTCATTTTAGTTACGGTCCTGGACAGTCCCGTAGATCTGTTGCATCCTCCAGATCCGGACTCTCGAGAATTACTGATGGATATCGCGTAAGAAAGCACCAGCCCAAGCAGGGCTATTCGAGGCGGGGAAATAGGACATACCTATATGGGTATGAAGCCACTCGTGGGGCGTTTCGTCCGGGAACATTGATTAGAGTCCCCTATTTCGAGCAACATTCGCTTCCCGAGGGACAAGACAATAAAAATCGCATAGAAAGTGAGGAGTACGGGTCCATCTGCGCGAAATGGAGGAAAATGGTGGTCATTGCGAACCTCTTGTCTCACTATATCTGCCTTCCGATCTTCTCATTCGATGGCCGAGGACTTAATGAGCCCAGTGAACACCGTGATCCTGAGAACTTTGTGTCGATCTTTGATCATCGTGAGAGGCGGGAAGTTAAGCCTCAGACAAATCACCCGCCGTTGAGAACCGCATATCTGAAGGAAAATGTCCACCTACTTCGCCATGAATCAGTAGTGCAGTTAACATATCCTGTGACAAGACGGGCTGATTTGTTTTCAATTCTGGAAGGCCATCTTGGGGACGATTCAACGACGATGCTTCAACGTCACTTTATGACACGAATGTTAGCGGGCATTGGGCTACCAGCGAATCCTTCTGGGGATGGAAATGATTACCAGGAGTCACGAGAAAAAAGACCCATGGACGACGTTGTTTGGTTGGTTAAGTAGAGTTTTACGTATGCTTCGATGTTAACAAGATATACCTATCATAAGATGGTGTTATTATAGATCGAGGCATAAGTAAAACTCCCAGGCTAGATAACATCCCCCATGGCCCTTCTTGAAATGCTCGGTTCCCTGCTGAAGACTTCTAGTGACTATTTCATTTTCATGAGTTTTTGATGAGTGTTTTTTATCAACTATGACACATAATGATTCCGCGGCATCGTGGTCGATTTCCCGTCAAGATGGCCTTCCAAGATCGAGCGACAATCTGTCTTGTGAGAGGGCATGTCAATTACATTATTAATTTATGGTGAATGAGTGAACATCGTCACTCAGGAATACGGTTCTCAGTGGTAGGTGATTTGTCCGAGGCTTAACATCTTGTTCTCACTGTGATCAGGGGAGACAAAGTCCCCGGGATGACGGGGCTGATTGACTTCCTGACTGGACTTGACAATCGCAAGGCAGGTAAGTAATTTGTGATGACTTCCACTTTCTTCTACCTAGTGCGGATGACTCAGTACTCCTCTTTCTCGGCGATTTTCATTTGATTTTCTCTCACGAAGTGCATGCCGTTTAAAACCAAGATTCTCAGAACATCCTCCCAATAGCCTCATGTTTCTGGAGAGATATGCCTCCCAAGATAACCCTCCAAAGGTTAGCTTGCTCGCGCTGGTGTCTTTTTACGTAATACTTCCCAGCAAGTTTAGGTGAACATCTTAAAGAGCCTTGAAGTCAAGAGATTTTCACCTCTCACCTCGATATGATCGAAAGCCGCGCCCGTTGAGATCTCCATGGATGATATTGGATTTATATGATGAGCAAACACTAAGCGTTTGAGATGGACCCTGCATATTTGACTTTCATTTCGATCGAAATCGTGGGACGCCCGTGTGTGATAGGCTATACTAAAACTTACCCTTATACTCCTTAGATTTAGGTTAGAGATTTTTATAACGCATGTTTTATTTCCCAGTTTCACACAGGAGATATCTAAGATAACAATGTTAGATTCCAAGTGTAACGGATGCATTTCTTTCAATTGGCACTTTCCTTTTTCTTTTTCTTTTTCTTTCTTTCTTGGAAAGGATCGTCCTATAGCCAACGAGCTAGATCGTTTCCATTATTTTTTCTGGTAACTTCCTAGAGAGGCTGGGAGAGAGGCTGGGAGAGAGGCTGGGACCTACAACGCTGAGGATCTTTTTCAGATCCCTAAGCTATAAGGAGTCCCTACTTTTCTGCTTTCTTGTCTCTTCTCTCTTTCCTTTTCCAAGCTTAATATTCTTGGAAATAGCTGCCTAGGATTAGAGATACCAATTCACTCTTTCTCTTCTTAGCTTGAGCAACCGTCACACCAAGCGTTGAAATGGCCAGCATGACCGAGACCAACTGTTCTAATATGTCATTCAGTAAATGTAGTGCAAGCTTATCACGATTAGTACTTTTAATACCTAAGGGGTTTTCTAGTCTTCTCTTACCCACTATTAGGGAGCTAGGGCAGCTTTAAAATTCCTTGTCTTGCGAATCCAATACTCGGGACTTCAGGCTGTGGCGACCTACAAACCGCCAGCTTTTATCCATCTCAGAAAATCTCGGAACATAAGGAATTAGACTGCCGTAATCTGTGGGACTAGATGCCGAATTCATTCAGGTAATGAAGCTGTGGCAGAAGCTCGGGGCTGTTGAGGGCTACAGTCAGTGATGTGATCATTTTGGTGGGTATGGAAGCTAAAAACCTGAGTTCCGCTCCATGCGCCTTCGTAAAAACATTCTTTTCATCTATTATAATATAAACATTGAAAGCTAGACTGCAATACAACGTGTCCTGATTATGGTTTATGTTATGTTATCATATGTATCAATGAAATACCATATGTAGTCTGTAGATGATGGAATGTCAGTAGTGTTCTAGTTAACATTGGAAGAAGGTCAACCAAGTTATCTATGATAGTGTGCACGTATACGTACCTAACCTACCTACCTGAAGGCAGGGGGATATTCCCGTCCTTCCATATTATATACTAGTATAAGTACGTGGCAGATGTATCTGGACCGATCCAACATGTTTTAAGGTAGTCAGGTGAGCCATATATATATTATGAAAAGTCGATGCTATTATTATGCAGCTGATTATGCTATGATACCTGCTATACTCCTATCATCGTAGCCAACCAATTGGTCATAGGACCTGGCGGACTCCCTTTAATGTTCCTTTCCTTGGAATCGAGCTCACCAGCTGCACAAACTTTTTACTCCTAATATAGCTCATTTAGAGCACTCGCCTATGATATAAGAAAAATTGGTTGGGCTTGAAACTAGATTGATGTTTTTCTTCTATCATATCTTTATAATAGCACACAGGCCTTCATGATATGTATGTTTGTCAGAGAAAAAATTGGTGGCTGTGCGCTTTGGCCACTGCGGGTTTTCCAGTATCATAAAATCCCATGCAGGGGAGGGATCTGAGTTTCCGCACAATGAGTACTAAACAGCTCCAACAATATTAAATCAAATTATTTCTTTTATTTGGTAGGTGAATGGTAGGTAGCTTCACTGGCAAAATTGACATGATAGGATGAGAAACAACATCCGCGAAAACAGTACATACATATATATACGTATGAAGTAGAATTGTGAAATATGAAAATATCTGTTTTGTGGGTGTTCGCACAAGTTTATTAGTGATCCATATGTACTGCAGAGAGTACATTACAATAAAACTGAGAGGTGAAGCACTGAAACCGGGCTGTTCCTTGTGTATTCAATCAACTTGGGGTGTCCTTGATGCTGTGCTCAGTTCTAGCTCTCATTGTAATTATATCCAATTAATAAAAAATAATAACTATAGGATTGACTTCCCCTGATAATATTTTTTATGGGGGTATAATGATATATCGAGATGATCAGCAGTGAGGAAAAAGGTCACACTCACCGCCCCTTTCGCAGATCCCCAAGTTCCAATAATTGGACGGTTGATCTGAAAGCAATACATTTACTAGTATATCTCCGCTACTAGTATCTGCTCCCAACAGCAAGCGGCCGTAATAATGGCCTAGGTTAGATACAAAGCAGGGCATTGGGGGCCTTCATAATAAATAGCGTCTGTTGTTTACTTCCTGATATTAGTCTCGACCGTAGGATGATAGGCACATGAGCCACTCTCACAAGAGCATTGTTGGCCCTATATATGCGATACATAAAGTATACTAGTATGTATGAGTTTTATTTTATACCTGTTAGGGGGGATGTGAGATAATACGATAATCTAGTAGTAGTTCTACAATAGGGGGTTTACGTCAACTTGCCGAGGATTATGGCTGATGCATGTGCCGTAATTTTACTAATAATGTAACTAAGCTAGTATCATACGCACCGACCCACTAGGACACGTTGTGTAACTTGTTATTTGTACTAACTAGTATACTGATATCGGGAAAATCACTTTACAGATTAGGTAGTTCCCAGCATATAGTTCCTACATAGTGATACATGTATACAGTACATCCATCCAATGAAGAACTCTAACTACTCTTCTACGATTAACTAATTGAGGGCATTATTAATTTCAAGTCTATGGAGTAATAAGTTTTCCCCTTGGGATACCATATAGTTCGTAAGGATGATGATCTATTGTATTGAGGACTGCCAGAATTATATCCAGGACTATGCCGGTTTCAGTATTAGTTGTTACACAATTGAGACCGAGCTTTGTCTCACCTACTAAGGAAAGTGATTTTTTTTTGGCATGGTACCTGCGTACAAGGTATCGAGTAGTTTTACGAAGTATCATTAGGATATGCACCAACAAGTCAATCTACTTTGGCAATCAGTGATCACTTAGACCCATGGAAATGCAGTCATTAGCCGCTGTAGTCGTCCAGGTCCCCGCTGTAGGAAAGTTTGTGCGATGAAAGGTTGTATCTGAGAGGTCCAGGGAAGTGCTCAGTTTGGCGATCGGACTAGTCAAAGCCACCGAAATGCTTGGTGTGCGAGCTCAGCTGAAGTCCGAGACGTGGAGCACCGGGAGGGACTAGGGTACTAGTGTAGTGTTCTTCTTTTGCGCCTATCTTTCGGTTTTCTGCGCTGGTCATACGTAGCAAAAGTGGCTGGGAAAGGAAACGTCCCGAACTCTGATGGTTCAATTGGTCCATCCGCCTTGAAAGTTGGAACAAGCCCCACCGTACTTTGATGGGACTCTCCGTGCATGAATCAAGCCCGGTGATTGCTTTGATTACGGAGCTGTGTGGCTTAGGTGGCGTGGAAGCTAGAATGGCCGCTTCACTTCAACCCAGAATTAAATATTTGTACTCCGGTTCTTGCTACCACCAATACTTTATCAACTACCATCACACCTGACGACTCACGCCTTTTACACTTCATCTTTCACATCCCTACCAGCTTAAACCAAAAGTTTCTTGATCCATTGTTGAAAATGTTTGGTGAAAACGGAATCTTTGGCTTCTTCAAGGCCTCCAAGGATGAGTCTTCCTGGAACCCATCCACCTTGACCATGGAGCAGCCCCGAAGCCCTGCCGCTCCAAGTACTGAACGTGTCGTCTCCGAACAGCCGGTATGAACTGCCCCCAAAATGTCTTCAACTTGCTATGAAGCCCCATTGATCTTGAAATTACATGAGTTAACTGAGGATATTCCTCCGTACCAGACTTCCGAACAGCAAATGAACATGCATCTTCGTGGTGGTAGTGAGAAGGGCGACATCTGCTGTGGAGTGTAAGTTGTCACCCCTTTTTTAACCCAAGGCCTCCCGTTTTCCTCCCTTTATGTACCTTTTAGGAAAGAAAGGCAAGGGGAGAGGGAGGGACAAAAACCGAACAGAAGGAACAAAGAATTCATTGACTGACTTGATACAAATCAGTTGCGCTGGTCTCCTCTGCTTCGAGTGCTGCGAAGCCTGCTGCTAAACGAAAGCCTCCCGAAGCCATTTTCAACTCTCTTATGCCTGGAGATTTCTTCTATCGTGTATCTTCTTGGAATTTCCCGGCTACCCAAATAAAGATACCTGTTCGTTCTTAATGACAACGGCACTTCCGCCATTTTGCTACCACTACATTTCATGTCTATGAGGAATGCCCTTACTGTGCTGAATCTTCTTTCCTTTGGTCCAATATAATGACTTGGAATGTAACAAAGACAACTTTTGAAAAATGCCAAGTGATCTGGCCTTGCTCTGCTGTCTCACTACCTTTCCGTCGACTCATAGCTACTTAATTGAATAGTTCCTTTGCAGTTGCCCAGGTACAATTGGGCTCTGCCCTTCAGTAGTCAGCCCTTATGTCACCCAACTTGTCGATACTCTTGCTGCTCTCAAGTTGTTTCAGCTTAGGATCCATGTCGACCCGTATTTCGATTAACTGTTTGCAATAAGATGGGATCTGGTGCATTCTCTGGTGACTGAAAATCAACCAAGGACTTTTTCTGCGTAGGTTTGATCGGCGACCGTTGCTTCCACTTCACACGTTCCTTCTTTGTTCGCACGTTGAACTTGGAGGGCTCCTTTTTAGTTTTGCGACAACTGTTCCCTCCTTGTTGCTCCCCATCCCCCAACTGTTTATTGGGAGGGGTTGTTTAATTAACCAGTTGTTCAAGATCTTTGGCGCTCATGTTGGATAATAACTCATCTTCAGTTTCTGGTCCCGGCCTTGCCAATGATCATGTACACTTGATACGAAGGATCGGCCAAGAAGTTCAGGTAACAGGTGCGCACAGGCATGGGTCCAGACTAAGGAGTGTACACATATATAGTCCCCCGTGACAAGGATCTCAAAAGATATCTAAATCAGCAACATTACCCTTCCAGTTATGAATGTGCTTGAAATAAACGCCCCCATGAACTGGAGCGTCTCACCTATCGACAGATAAGCATGTTCGGGTGCTGTCTATGCATAGTAGCTATAGGGGCTAGGCAGAGGATCCTCAATGAGTTCCCACATTGTGAGGTCAACAAGTCCAAAGATACCGTCACTGTCAGCACAGTAGTAGAGTGAAACCCATGCAAATATGTCTCCAACCTGTCGCATCCTGCTGCCCGACTTTCACTTGCTTTTGAGGCATCCACAAGATGAAGACCACAGCATCATCAGCACGTCATCAAATGGTGGGATCTTAAGCTTTACTAGCCTACTAGTTACTAGCCCACCATATCATAGGTCTAGTCTCCTCCTTGAGGCTCTCTCGCCATACGTTCCTTGAAGCTAAGTACCTGTTCCTGGTAACATACTTTCAGCACTCACACAGAACGCGCCTAGGCGATTTTTGGATTGTATTGGGTTACTTTTGTAGTAAAAGCTTTACTAATCTCAGAAGTGTGGGAAACTCACGCCTGTTTGGCTTGCGGTCCGTTGATGTCGAACAATCATTCAGGACAACACAAATCAAGACTTCCTACTGTCACTATAACTTACATTGTTGTCAACTACAAAATAAATGTCGACAACTAATAAAGTCTCGAAGTAGTCCTTGAAATAACTCGCTAACCTTCTACCAATTGTATGTTACAGCTGTCGGATCTTGCTTCACAATCACATACAAGGCATGCACGGAATTCAAATATAGGTCGCATGTTTCGTGTTTAAGAGACGCATTGGAAACTGAGTATTTCCCCCGGGCGTGGCGAGAATTTAGTTTCATCCTTCCTATCTGGGGAAGCCATCAATGCTCCAAAGAAATTGAGAGAAATCTCCGGGATGTCCTCCAATCGCACCCTGCGGGTGATCTTGATTGGCAGAAGAAGGCTGGGAAGACACCACTCTGCCATACTCTGTCTGCGAAACAAGCAGTGTATCCTTGTGGTAATTAAAAGCAGCGAGTGGAGAGGCTCAACCTGATCTCGTATCTAAATAGAGGTCGCAGAGCTCACTCCACCACCCTCAACCACATAGAAACAAAGAGGAGAGAAGTACTCTTCCTTCCGGCTGCGGTATCGGCATTTGCTGCTTCTTCAGCGTTGTCTAGGTTCTCTTAGAGCTGGATCTCTGCCATTTGTCTGAAGCAGAGGATAGGTGGTTCAATCTGTTCCGCATACCCTATACGTCCTCTGACAACATGTTAGTCACTAAACCCGCCTACTACGGGCATAGTTATGCCCCATACGCAAGCAGATGATCTGCCAGACGCTCTAACCACCCATATTGATGGTAGGGAGAAGCTAAAGGGTGTAGCAAATCTCGACACGTGGGGATTCTTCATGTTGACCCTTCGATTACATTCGGTGGACGGGCCACGGTAAAAACCAAGACACTGATCTAAATATCTTTGCTTGAATCAGGGACAGTGATTATGTACAGCGACAGTGCCAATACACTGGACATTGTTAAGAAAGCTGGATACTCCTCATTAACTAAATGGGTCGACAAATCAGTACTTCTTCGTTCGTGATACATGTGCTTGTGGCGACATCGAGTTCCGGTGGATCGACGGCTGTGTCAACCCTACCGGTGACCTGACAAAGCTACTTGAACGGGTTAAATTCCTGCAGTTCAAGGATTTGATCAACTTGCGTAATTGTGTGTTGGATGAGGCTACCAAGAATAAGATGGATAGGCTGGACACTGCAGATGGATTTGCAGATGATGAGTACATTCAACCTGACCTTGTGCGGTCAACCTAGTAAAAATGCTAGGCTAGATTTGTATTTATTTTTGTTTTTTTTTTCCCCCCTTTGTTGATTTGAAAGAACTCATGTCAACTACGTACTAGCTATACACCTGGATCTGCTAAATGTATCGGATCCATCCAAGAAGCCAATCCAATCCAAACCTTCGAGGAAGGAAGTCCAATCCATCCAATCCAATAACATCGCTGCTCTAGTTCTACATATGGTTTAGAAAACGGTGGTTACGTATATATACTACCTTACTTGATCTTGATCGTGATACCTATCATATCATAGGTATGAAAGAGTAATCATCGCGGGGAGATGAGATAATAATAAGCTGGGCGAATTTTTTCCCGATCCGCTTGAAAACGAAGCGTAAAGTTCCCTTGTCCCTCAGTATGAAGACCAACCAACGGGGGCGGATTAGTATTAAATATGTATTGGTGTTTTACGCTCTGATATGGATGTAGGGATTTACTCTCTCATCCGCCTTGCAGTTTAGTTCTTCCAGTGAAAGAGTCGTTAGGTACGATTTGGAGGTTGGTAATTGCTCGTCAAGGAGATAGGGGCACCAACTCACGGTCCTTCACTACCATATAATAAATATAGAACATGATCGGTGTACGTAACAATTCCTACATAGCTCAATACTGGGTTCGACACGGACGCGACGTTCACGTTATTATCTCTCAAGGCGCCGAGCGAATCTACCGGAGTTGGTTGGAATTGGCGAGGCTTTATAGATTTGGTTTGAATCCTGTTATCATATATACTTGACGTCCTTACCTTATGTGGGGCGCCCGACTGGCTTTTCCTAAATAGGGGCTAGTAACTTTCTATTTCATTGGCCGCATTGAGACATTCGGCCAAAGCGAATGATATCAGGCGCATAATATTGCTGAGGTGGCCTATGCAGACTGGACTTATATGAGCTATTAGGGAGAGAGAATGAAAGCTTCACTGTGGGTACCAAGATAGTCCAAAATGGATACTCCGTTGCGGTAGATGCATTTAGTCGATCAAATGGGTTCGCTTTCATTGACACTAACCTTGCTATTTTGGTCGCCAGGCACTTTAACATCTAGATAACTCCATTAGAAGCCAAGTGTTCTGTTCGGCGATATGACGGGGATCAGAAACTCCGATCGCCCACGCGATTATGCTTAATCTTACAGTAGATGGTCAGTAACAATTAGAATTACCCTTTTTGATTGTCAATCTTGGGCGACACGACATTATTATTGGAAGAAAGTGGTTAGCAGGGTTTGATAGTCTCCCTGGCTGCAAACGGGACCGATTGTTATGGCCGGCAAGATGCTTACTTCAAGGTGAGATCGTTGAGCAAAACGCTAGACCCTTACCTAAAGAGATTCTTCGCAGGGAGGAAAGGATTCACCATAAACACCAAGAAGATGCCGAAAGATGGGATTGCTTGGTCGATAAGGAGATTCGGCGGGGGAGGCGACTTCAACCGACTCGGACCTATTTGAGATCCATCAATACTCGTTGTACTCAGAAGGCCAACCAACCCATTTCACCAAGTACCGAATCTGGCCTTTGATAAGCGCTTTGTCCCTGACCTCTTCGACTTCATATTCATCCTGTTCATCCTCGGGCTCTGGCATAGGCAACAACTCTGCTTCATTCTTACCGTAATACGGCTCTAGAAGTTGAATTGGGAAGACATCATGGAGTCGGTCATATAGGCTTGGTAACGCCAGTCGGTAAACCTGCTTGCCAATGCGCTCGACTATTCGAAATGGACCGATGAATTTCGAGCGAAGTCTTTTGTCTTTAAGCTTCAAATTTGTCGTAGATAGCTCAATAAGACTCCCTTAGGTTTCAAAAATGTAACGTGCTGCTCAACAGGAAGAGGGAAGTTGGAGAGCACGGATGGGAAGTTCTACGATAAGGAATCTAAAAGATTAGTGTATTGAAACCTGCCAGGCCCTCTCTTTCTAGGCACTGGCGCCAATCCATATATACATGGCTAAGGTAATATTCATACTATCTGGTAATTCTTAGAAGCCTTAGCTTAATGACCGAAAACGAAAATCATCCCTAACTCAGTGTCCGAATTCCGGAATTCAGCTATGGAGAGGATGGCACGAGCCTTGGGCTGCGAAACTCCTGTCGATACTCTCGGGAATTCCCCTAAGAAGTCTCCGTCCTTCAACCCAAATCGTCTTCCCAAAGTCGACATTTGCCCTGGCTGGTGCACCAGGGTTCCATTAGCACGTCACGATGAAGGATACAGAATTTTTTACCACTAGTCTTCATGAAATATATCGGATAATTGAAGACAAGAACGCATTAGGACGATAAAGGGGCGTTAGAGCTCCCTTCAGGTATCATGATTGGGCGGATGTCTTCTCGAAGAAAGGCTCGGGTATACTACTACCATTACGCCATTGCGATCATAAGATAACGAGATCTCCCCTGCGGCAGCAATTGGACATAGTCTACTGTACAAGCAATCAGCTGAGTAACTGGAGGCAGCAAATGTGATGATGCCAGCTAATACCATCCATTACTAATCTACGGAAAGGAGACGAGTTGTAGTACTAAGCACTATCACTGAGGATACAGGTAGCTACGAAGAAGGAAAGAAAAGAGAAGAACCTGTTCGCGGATTTATTGACGCTCAGGTCACGTGGTTGGTTGGGATCATTTTACCCTTATAAGAAGATGCCTGTCCTAGGCATCAGTCGGTAGTCAAGCAGTACCTAGCTTTAGATCGGTATCATCTGCTTCGAGCAGTCCCTTGCCTAGGTCGCCTGCCCCTTGCATGTGCCCATCCAATCTCGCGGTCATCTTCCTCGTGATCCTCTATAAATATCTCATCCTCTATAGCTTTAATCCACTTGTCAGCCGTTTCGGTGGTCGTATTCAGTTTGGAAATCCCTAAAGGTGAAAGTCTCCGGCTGGATACCATTCGGGGTCGTCATCGTGTGCAAGCCACTTGGCTCTGTCTGTATGAAAGCTTCTGCAGCTTCAGTTGTACCACCACTATTCTTCTCGACTTCCCACTCTGTTTTTCCATTAGCTTCTATCGGTGGTTGGGGTTCTACGATTTGTCCAGGCACTGGTTCTGTCTTCGCGGCACGCCATAGCTTATCTGGTGAAAAGACCGGATGAACCTTGATAGAATTTGGCAGTTCTAGTTTATACGGGTTCCCAATCCTTTTGATGATACGATAGGGACCTGCTGACTGTTCCGATAGCTTCCGACTTGGGCGTCCGAGGCTCCAGCTTTTTGTCGTCACCACAACTTCGTCTCCAACAGCAAAATCCTCTTCTCGTCGGTGTTTGTCTGCTTGTGCTTTCTGACGAGCCTGTGTCTTTGCCACTCCCACTCGGGCTTGGTCCCAGATTTCCTGCATATACTTAAGCCAGCTTCGTACCTCCCGACGCTCTAGCTTAAGTCCTCGTGCGGGTGAAGCCTGTTGCCAATCAAAGGATGTTCGGGGTTGGAATCCGCTATCGACTGCGAACGGTAATAGGCTAGTTGAATCGCTCGGAAGTGCCACCGCTGCAAAATCAATCATTGGTGATAGTTCTGACCAATTATCCTGATAATAGTTGATGAATGGGCGCAGTCGCTTAACCATGGATCTATTTATAACCTTAGTTTGCCCGTCTGTCTATGCATGGTCGCTAGTGAATAGTTTCAGGCAGACATCTAGGATTCTGCAAAATCCATTCCAGAACTCTAAGATAAATTGGCTACTGCGGTTTGAGACATTTGTCTCTGGGGCTCCTTTCCACCGGTAGACATGCTGTATGAATAACATAGCCATTTCCTTCGCCCACGTCGTTTTATGGCAAGGGATCGATATTGTTCTTTTCAATCGGTCCACCACTGCAAATACAGTATTGTATCCATGGCGATCCTTTGGGAAAGAACGGAAATCCATGCTTATACGCTGCCAAGGTCTTCCCAGTATCAGTAGCGGTTTCAGCAACCCCTTATCTCAGTTCGTCTTCGTTCACTTGTAGACTAGACAGTTATCGAGGTAATAGTCCACATCCCTGCTCCATGTGGGCCAATAGTAGCGAGACCTTATCAGTGCTTTGGTCTTTGCACATCCTGGATGGGTAGGAGACTTTTGTCTATGAATCTCGTCCAACAGTTGTGCCAGCAGGTCTCCATCTTCTGCTACTGCTAGTCTTCCTTTGAATAGCCGATTGTTCCCATCAATCTTCCAGTCTGCGTGCCCTTCTCTGGCCTTTTCACAGTAACCTTGTAGTGATGGTGAGCTCTGATTCAAACGAATTACATGATCCACGATAGTTTCGGGGCTTCATCCTAGGAAGTAGGAGAAGGACCAGAGTCTAACGGCTTTAGAGAGGTTTCTCGGATCAGTTTGTCGAGGGATTCAGGTTTGAGTAGAATTTGCGTTCGGTATCCCTCCTTATCAGCCTGCTCTGCAAAGAAATACATTATGGAGAACTTGAATAAGGGATTCATCATATCCAGCAATGCTCCTTTTGCGTTCCGTATTCTAATACAGGGACTTATAAGACTAGCTTCCAGAGCCATCCTTTGCAAACAGCGTAGCACACAGCTTCTCGCTTAATCTAGCTTAACATACCATTGGGTGACTGCATGTCCCATTCCCCACCTCACTAACCCCAGTTTAGCCAACTACAGAGTATACTATACTTCTTTGGGATGCATGTTTCTTGACTTAGCTGGTATTTTGTTACAGACTTACAGAGTAAATAAACATACATCCTAAAGCAGTATAGTATACTCTGTAGTTGGTTAAACTGGGGTTAGTGGGGTGGGGAATGGGTCATGCAGCCACCCAATGGTATGTTAAGCTAGATTAAGCGAGAAGCTGTGTTCTGGAAGCTAGTCTTACAAGTTGGAATTGACTAGCGGAAAATTACGGTTTTGCGTGGATTACCGAAAATTGAACGCAATTACCAAGGAGGATTGACTAATGGACCAGCTACATTCCAACGATTTGTGAACGGGATCTTTATGGATGATTTAGATGGCTTCATTACTGCATTTATCGATGATCTAATCTACAGCAACAATGAATTGGGCATGATGAGCACGTTAAGAAGGTGCTAACTAGCTTGTGAGAGGCAAGACCCCAAGCTAGTATTGATAAGTATGAATTGCATGTGAGGCGGACAGTGTACTTGTGATTCATCATTACGAGAGATAGTATTGAAGTCGATTCAGGGGAGACTGCTGGCGACTCACCAAAGACTATAGCCGTATAGCGAAGCCTTTGACCAAATTGACGAAACAGGACGTACCTTTCCTGTGGGACGAGAATTGACAAAAAGCCTTTGTTGAGCTGAAGGAGAATCTTATATCACTACTAGTACTCCATCACTATCGACCGGAACTCTCGACGAAAATTAGAAACGGATGCCACTGGCGACGTTGTAGCGGGAGTATTGTCTCAGCAGACTGGAGATGAATGGCATCCAGTGTCCTATTACGTAAAAACGATGTCGGCGCCGGAGCTGAATTATGAGATATATGACACTAGAGGCCAAGAACGGTTAGATATCTATTCAGACTTTATGTAGTGGTACTACATACTTGAATTGAAACTGCTTGGGTATAACTTTCTGGTACTTATTAGTATCCCGCAACGTACCTTCCGAATTCGGTTATTCAAGTGGAGTTTCTCATGTGACTGAGATCACATCACCTTTCCCCTCTAGACCTAAAACGCTAACCACGGTTATCTTGCTCTCACGTTCTTACTCTACCTCTCTCGAAATTCCTGACTTACACATATTGTGCTCTTTCCTGCACATTTCCCGTTCCCTCTTCAGACCCGTTCCTACCTTAGATACCCTTAGTATTTTCCGTTTCCTGTTTTGGGCAACGCCCTGGCTTACATCATACCACTAAATAGTTTCAGAACGATGACGACCTTGACTTATTACCTGTCAAGGCGATAATGCATGGTTTTCATTTCACGGAGTGGCAGTCATTCCTTCGCTAGCTTTTGCCTTTCCACGCATTAGCGTAAGTGCAAATTGATCGGAAGGCACGCCAATAGCTATCACGCACTAGTTCGGTTACACTCCCTGCGTCGCTCGTAAAGCGACGTGACGTTCCTCCAAGAAATGCCGGCAGTAGGAACGCCGAACGAGAAATCGACAGAAATGCAGACTTCGTGGAAAAAAAAAAATTAGTCCGTGACCAAGAAAATGGACCAAGTCGAAAAATCCGGTGTGAAGAGTCAGAATACACGAAGGGTATATATGAAGGAGATGGTTTCCGGGAACCCGCGCCAAATTGCACCAAAAATTTCCCGACAATGCTTGTACACTCTGGTTTGGGAAATGCCCAGTGTTTCGTTTTTTTTTTTCATATTGTATTAATCATTGCCTTGTCATCTTGGTAGTCCTTCTCAGTCTCGGCCGTCGCCCTAGTGACGTACTACGTACAGGTGTGGTCTCCCGAGGTGAACGACATTGCAACATTTTTGAGAAGGCGCTTCCTGTGCAGCTACACATTCCTCTACCATCCCCCCCAGCAACCAAAAAATGATCATCATTGTGGCCTATTTCCAACCCAGAGTTACAAGGTCGGTGGTCTAATAACACTAGGTGGTGTACTGAAGCCACGCGGATAGAAAAGCTCATTTTCCTAAATTCCCTATCTTTATTATCCCCGAGGCACTGCCTTTGTTTACAGCTGGGTGTTATCCTAATTCCTTTACTACCAACTTGGTGATCTCCACGTCTTCTTAGCAGTTATGAATATTGCGCCATAGACATCGCACCTCGGCTTCTGAGTGAGCATTTCTATTATGCTTATGGCTCATGCCTTGTATGATCATTCTGTTTTAATCGCCTACCGATAGGGACAAATTCCTCACTAGAAACTGTTCCCGTTACCAATAACATTATAACTCATCTACTGTCTAAGTTCACTGAGTATTATATTATGATATACAGGCAGAGAAGGATGGCTTGTATAAACGGATTTACTGTGATTTACTATCTCTTGGGTACGGGTGCATTGACTTTGTTTGGCTTCCTTTCGGTATGTGGGGATGGTACTCTATGGAATATCATTTTCATCCGAGAGCATAAGGGCTCATGACCTGTTGAGGTCAACGTGTCTAATATTCATCTTTATATTGCAGATGGTTTTCTGTCTATGAAAGAAATATGCTATCATAGCTAAAAAAAAACACCTGCAGCTTATTTACATGGTGAGTGCTCAAGGCACCTAACATAACCAGACTTTTATCCAGGGGACTTCAACCGTCATCATCCAACATGGGGCCACCGCCCGGTCCACCATAGCTTCGTAGAGCATGCAGAAGAGCCAATCAACTTCTTTTAAGCACATGAACTCTGATGGTGCCCGCTGAATGATCCTGGAAGGACGTCCATCCTGAACCTCACGCTAACTAATAACCCGGCGAAGCTCATCGAATGTCAACTTTACCACGACCGTTACGGATTGGACCACCATGGGACGTATTCCAAATGGAACCTGCAGCCAGAATGCAATATGAACCTAAAACCAAAGAGAGCATATGATCGAGCCAACTGGGTCGAAATTGGTTGAAGCAAACTCGAACTGACAGGCCTACTACCCAGGATCCTTTTAAACGCAGACCTAGGTAGTACAGTCGAGAAATAATCAGATCAATATTACAGTCCTTGATCAACAGGGCCCGACACAAAAGCCACCACCGTACCCGAAACGATGGTTCACCCCAGAGCTCAAAACCCGGGCGATCGAAGTAAACCAGATGCGTAGAAGATGGAAGGAGAGCTGCGCCACCCTTAGGTGTGACCCCCAATAGCCGCAGCTCTCTTCTAGGACACGCCAGGGAAAGACCAGGATCATCGAAAAGGCAAAGGCCACACATTGAAAAGAGTTTCTGGATAAGGCTAGGGAAGGCCACCAGTGGAAAGCAGCGACACATGTGCGGCCGCAGGATCCTATACAAGCATCATTGCACTGAAGGTGGGCTTAGGAGGTCACAAACAATGTTTATCGAAGCCCCACCGCTATAATACGGACTTTCTTCTTCCGGGATCCTGTCTTGTGACGACTCCATTATCCGATACAGGAACACCCAGAATTCGAGAAAGAAGTAGCATCATAGTACTTAAGCTGGACCTTCGCAAACACAAGCTAGAATCCCCCTTAAAAAGGAGGCGGTCCTGTTTCCCCGCAAACGTGGGTGGGTGTTCGGTAAGAGATCAACTTGGAAGTTCAAGACCCTGCCTAAATTGGTAAGCGCTATGTTTTGTTCTCCTAAGACGCTACTGGGTATATGCAGGGCTTACCCTAAAGGCTCACTATCATACTATCATATCAACAACGCCTATGATATATGGCATATATATGGCAGAGAAACGGTTATAGTCCCTGTTCCAGCAGCAAGGATTGTCACCTGTTCAGGTAACGGCAGGACAAGCGTTGGTGGCTGCGCAGGATCAGGGAACTTACTATAACGGGAAAGAGCGGGCTCGAACTACTCTACATATGATAGGCCGCCTAGTAAGAGATGCAGCCTGAGGATTGGGAACCTAACAACATGAGGCCCACAATCCATTTACAGGTACGAAGACTGACCTATTTGATGATTCTGAGGAGACTGTGAGCACATTCCAGGACTGTTCACCGGCCAGACAAAGGTTTTATCTGCAAAGCACGCGCTCCAAGCAGCCCTAGAACCTCTCCGCAACCAGATGACTCTTATCTCAAGAATAGGCGTATAGCTACGGACGCTGCGTGGCGGAATCCTCGGGGGCTGGCGGGTTCGAGAGATCTCTTAAAGCTATGAAAGGAGGTCTTTGATGCAGAGCTCGCCAGGGTCTACCGAGCTCTGGAGCTAGCCCTCTGATTCCAGAGCCAGGAGCCCGTTACGATCCTTTCAGCAGTCATAGAGGACGGACTTCGACACGTAATGATAAACCCGGCCAAGCGCGTTTAGAGCCGCGAAAAGCCTATACCCGCAGAGTTCGGAAAGAGATGGTCAGCGCCTACGGAGAGGTGGCGCTTCGGAGCACGAATGGCCCAGGTATACGGGCCACAGACAGTGAGCGCGTGACTCCGCTGTGGGTAGCAGTTTCGGAAAGACTTGCGAGATGATACTTTAGCGCAAGGTACGTCGATCGGGAGTTACCTGAAAATTGATCCCAAGAGATGGAGGCATGCCGTGCCAAGTGCTAGTGAAACACCTCGCCACCTCTTTAAGTGCAGGCAATAGCGAAGCATCGGAGGGTCCTGTTCCAGTACCTCAGAAGAGCTGGCATCGTCTAGGCTGACAATGTTGAAAGGCAGGCTCTTCAGAAACACTGAAGCACTACGCGCTGTCCGCAGTTCTTAGCAGATTATTTCCCTTCAAACCCGTCCGAGTCTCGAGGGTATTGAACGGTAGTCTCTACCAAGACCTGCGGGATGGCGCATGAGGCTTCAAAAAGCCTCTCTTTTCTCCTTGTCGGTAAAAAGACAGCCCTTTTGAGTCTCTGGTGCGTGGTGCACTGCACTCGAAGAGGACATGACGGATTGTCTCCTTCGTGCTTGGCACCACCTGTTTCTTGAGAACTGCAACGACTTAACTTGAGCTGGTAGTACTGTCCGGCAAGTCTTTTTCGGCGCCTCCACTGCGAAGTCCTGCCCCACGCTGGCTCTATACATTTGGGCTGTCCGTGTCCTGTTCCGAGCCCGCATCATCCATGAGCGTTGACCACTTCTGTCCGAACTCTACGGGTGGAGGCTATAGAGAGCTCCCCTGTGTCTTAGCCGCTGACCCCTTGCTACAGTGTTCAGGAACCGACAGAACTGTGTGCCCTTCTCGTCTTTAATCCTCTCGACGCTTTTGCTGCTCTGCGCGCAGGGCTTAGCCTTAGCCTGGGTTTTTAGCAGATATTGCCGTTGGGACCAGGGACAGGTGGTGAAGATATCATAAATGGGGAGTAGAGGTACTGTAGAGAGGGGTAGGAAGGAATAAATGAGGGAAAGGCAGGTCCTTTTTTCACCACCCACACCTTCCATCATCCCTAATCTATAATCCCACCATCGTCCTCATCGTGAATCCTAGTCATTGTCTATCAGAACACAATACCATTATCATTCGTCCATCTCAAGTCCAGTATACCTTCCTACGTAACAGTTATAACCATAGCTCACATTTAAATCGCACCCAGAAATCCATCGTACTTTATTGCTTCTCTGCGCTCTTAGCTTTATATCTCCTCGGCGCCTGTCAATGCCCTTCTCACATATCTACCCACGGCTCGCTGTGATCCGTCTCCGCTTCGACTAGTAGTCGGGTGGCTGATGGCAGTCAGATACACCTGGTCGAGCAGCGGACCGCCAAATGTCCACAGCTGCATCGGAACCACCACTGTCTCGAGCCGCCGCCTCAGAGAAACCGTCAAGTCAAGGATACCGGCGAAGACGACACATTTCAGCTCCGGTCGTCCCAGTCGTCGGACGCTAATTCTGGGATGAGACCATAATTCATAAATCACGAGTAGATTCAGAACAAAATTCCCTGTTCCCCTCAAGCACTTATTGACAGCTAGAATCAATGTTATTATCATTTTCCTTCGCTGTTCCTTCATTCCCTGTCCGCCTACTGACATTATTGTTGTTCGTCGGCTCATTATGATAAAAAAAAAAGACATGGGTCCCCCCTTTAATAAAGATCTTGCTTCTCGCATCAAACGTGTAGAGGACCTGCAAATTGTGTCTTTCGTCAACTTCCTCAGTCATCCAATTACATGTATAGGTCCATACAACAAGATGAGGAAAAATTCTTTGGGGTATGAAAGTCAACTATAGGAACCATGATTGCATTCCGCTACGATAGCTTTCCTATGTATTTCTTGTGAAGTGTACCCCCGTGATCGTAACTACTTATAAGAGGCAACAACAGATGGCCAAAGGAAACATCCCTTTCCGCCAGAAATAAAAACATATTTTATTTGCTCCCTGTGTCCTAATAACGTTAGGTACTATCGTAGTGAAGGCAAGGTACCCGATACATGATAGATGAAGTCTGATAATTTCGTAACTGCATAGATCGAAGAGTGTGGATGTGAGAGAAATTCATCTCACAGTGAGTACATTTACTATATATATAACTTTGCATAAAACATAGTAATATAGTAATAGATATCAAATAGTACATGGTATCTCACATCAGACTTAATGTGAGGATGGCTGATGTGATCTGTGTGATAACAAAGAATGAGATAATGATAGAGAACCACTAGTAAATGCCTAGTATGAGTAGTAAGTGCCGTGATGTAGATGGCGAAGGTAGGGGGTTTCACACTACCGGTAGTCCAGGTTTTCATGCTATTTTTATCTATGCCTGGAGTCCGACAGGTACTGTACCGATTTCGGGAATTCTGATGAGAGTGAGGTAGACGCGGTGATATCTGTCTTGTCTGTTATTCCCCCGCCATTTGCTTGATTTACCAAGAAGCCTCGGTAGAACCATAAACCAGTGCCAGGGGCTGTGTATAAGCACCCCCACGATTCTTTCCGTTAAATGAGAAATCGCGGGAAAGAGTCGCCCTTGTAGATTCAGGCAGACCAGGTGGCCAGCTGCGTCTCGCGGATTCCAAGCACACCTTCCACATTCTTGAAGCCCAGAAGGTGCTATATGTCTGTGTCAGCATGTCTGATAGCAGGCATGTTGGCAAGGTCCAGGAGAACAAGAATCCCTTTCTCATATAAAAAAAAAAAGAAATCCCCGCCACTCCTGTTAGTTCACTACTCTGGACAAACACTGAAGATAGGGCTACATACAAGAACATATCTTATAAGGCAGCAGGCCGCTGGCTTTACCACCCATTGCACGCCAGAAGGCCCAATGAATGACCATGTTAGCCTGAGGTCATTCAGTCAGCGTACTATATACCAACAGATCAGGATCCTGGCGTCTTACCAGATCCGCCAACGTGTCACAACCTAGAAGCCTTTCGCTTTGTATTCTTCCATCCCTTGTCCTCAGAAGAATCTGCATAGCCACAGATGCCTCGAGCGGCCAGGTATGTGAAGCCGTTCATCAAGTCAGCGGCCTCCATCCTCACGCGGACATTCCAAATTCTTTGCCTAGCCGGTCTTTCAGAGAGCCGTCTCTGACGGCTCGATTTCCAGAAGAATGACCCCATAGTGAATTATTAGCTTATCACGGTCTCAAGGAATATAGAGCATAGTTTTGGTTTAATCATGGATAGCAGCACATGATCGTGATGTTTATAGCCAGTGTATAACAACTGGACTCTTGTAATTATATCAGGGGGAAGCCAAAATTTGACTTGTTACGTATGCCTTGCTTGTAACATGGAAAGTGCGGCCAAAAGGATTTTAAGAGATCAAACCAACATGCTAGTACAATCTAAATGACCATTGCTAAGGGCTTTGCCATAGTCATACTACACTACCCCGATTGTATCCACTGTCCCGCTAACACAATATTACCAAGTTGAATATCAGCTTTGTCACCGGGGACTCCTCCCCATCTCAGCCATCGAACCAAAGCGAATTTGGTAGGAGGCAGACAGGAGCTGCATTGCAACCGTCGTCGCTAAGGTAATGCTATGCTCACCATCTTACAAGCAAACAGTCACATTGTTCTGCTTCCTTATTTCCCTCGGTCTGTTGATCTATGATCGTTGAGTGGGACTGCTAGACTTTTATGCGTTCATCCAACATGAAGCGTGCGTATCCATCCAACGGTACAGTTGTTGTGGGATAACTGTGCCGATATGTTCACACTAGGTTGCTCTCTCCTATTGTGCAAATTAAAAATTTTTATTATCCAAGCTTTTGCTATTTCCAACAACCATCGCGGAGCGTGATCAGCAAATTTGCAAGGCTGAGATGCAAGGCTGGAGAACAAGTTGGGGCCGATGCAAAAGCTTGGATACTAAAAGAATTCGGTGCGAAAAACAGAAGAGAACATCTCGTTATAAACTTACCGACAAAGGTCTCACACAATGACTACACTGTTGGATGGATATGTGCCCTGTCACCCGAAATAGCTGCCGTCATATTGGAACAAGTTTTGCAGTCTCACTCAACGATCATAATCATATACACCGAAGAAAATTGGCAAACATAAGGTTTGTGATTGCATGCTGGTCATGTAGAGGATATAACATTGCCTTGGCAACAACATCTGCAATTCAGCTCCTGTTCACCTTCCGCTCAATATACTTCTGTTTAATAATGGTCGGGATCGGAAGAAGGGTCCTTAGTGATAAAGCCGATATTCGACTCGGTGATATTGTATTAAAGTTAGCAGACCGAGGGTGCAGTATGATAATGGTAGAGCGCTTGGGCGAGGGCCGAAACGAATCATTTAGTAATTTCACACTGGCTATCATCATGCGATATCACCGATAATAGGAGACTTCTGTGATAGAACCCTGCCTCTCTCAAGCTCTTCGAGACAGTAAATAAGCCTATTTATAATAGAGTGATTCTTTCTGGAAATCGAGCGGTTAATTTAGAATGAAGCACCGATAAATCAGCTTGGCAAAGAACTTCGACTATAATATGGGGATGGAAGTAGCTGGGTTGATGAATGACTTCCCATGCCTGGTAATCCGGGGTATCTGTGACTATGTAGACTTTCATGATGATAAGGAATGGTAAGAACACATGATGGTGGCAGTGCTACCATGTGTGTATGATAAACATGATTTTCCGAAACTGATGGTGGCAAGTTTTTTCAAAGAAGACCCTCGATTCCTCTGGATCTTTAATAAACGGGCCGGTGTCGATCAACTTATGATGGAACGCGATGCCGATCCGAGCACTCGACTTTCCCACAGCTGGCTTGCTATATGTTAAGTAGCAGAATCTTACCTAAAGTTCATCAGCTAATGTGGCCAGGGGAGCGTGGAAATCATAGCCTGGTACGACATCCAGGGAAATAATTGGCTGGGTTTGAAATAGGCAGCAGGGTAAAGGTAACCTACCATAGCTCTATAGGATTATATCCATCGAGGTTTGATTCTATCGAGCAATGCAAACACTAATTAGTGAAGTCGCCATCAGCGCTAGCAGAAGTTGTTCACGCTCCGTGAAAACAGGAGCCGAAGCTATGTCAGACCATGACGAGAACAAGAAGATGGCTGTCATGCTGGGCTTTGAACGACGACTATTTGTTCCTTATGCAAAATAAGAGAGCCTTACCGAGTGATGGGGATTTCGCTGTGTATTAAGTTGCTTTGTTCAACGGAGCGTTCGGCGCCTGCCATTCTTGCAATGATCTCTGTGGGCTCTCTGGTTATGACTTGATTCTACTTGTATTAACCAAGCGCTTCAAAATATTTTGCTTCTCCTTTTAAAAATTAGGCAGAATTTGAACCAAGGGTAGATGACTGATACAGCCTTGGAAGAAAAACATTACCTTCGGCACTTGAGAAACGCTTTCTCGACAGCGTCAGGACGCTATATATATTATGGAACATCTCTACCCAATTCAGATCGTCACCTTTTTGCGTCATTTTCGGACTTTGATTCTGCGTAAAACGGGATGGCGCCTGATGGAGGAGGATTGATTGATGATCACCGGGTTATTCTGCCAATCAAGATCTAAGTTAGCTTAAAACATGCAAGCTGTGAGATCCCTATTTAGGTAATCGTACGCTCGTTTTTAGTATACTATGACTACTACCATAGTAGTTAGTCTCATACATGGTGACTAGGGTACTGGGCCATCATATGATCGTATGATCGGCCGATTATTTAAGGTAGTCCCATTTAGGTACTTTTTTCTGTATCATCACCCTTTTACAATTCGCTATTTGTGGATCCCGCCAAGCCTTGCACACCGCTTTTCTTGGAGCTAAGACCGCTAAAAAGTACGTAATTATGCCTCAGGCCTGTACCCAAATCGCTTGCGCTCGCGATTAGAACGCTTGTATGATATATAATAAAGTATAGCAATGCTACTTCTATCGGTAACTTAGTACCAACGTGTACGTACTATGCTGGACGTACCTAGCCTCCTTAGGTAAACCCACCTGAGAGGGCTAAGATTGGAATTCTCTTGGTGTAAAGTTCTTAAGAGAGCTCTCTAAGCTCTTGCTTTCAAGGAGAGCTCCAGTGTCTTTGCTCGATGCTCGCCAGAATCCTGTGCACCCAGCGAAATACGTGTTTTGGGCCGGATTACTCATGGAGAGTCTTGCTGGATCAGCGTTAGAGTCAACCGCCGCCGGGCAACAACCTCTTTCAAAAGGAGAATCGAGCCCTGAGAGCTTCAAAGCCTCTGACCCCGATCCAGTGCTTCCAAATGCAGATATATCCGGAAACGCCGCTGAGGATGGGTCCCACGGGAATCAAGCAGAACAGAAAGAGGAGCCTACGGCGAATGCCTCCTTTCCCCAACCCCCCTACAGCCATTCCATCCCATCGAATGAGCTGATCGTTCAAGAAGATGCCGATGATGGAGATGAAGAGCCTTGTGCTGCGAAGGCTTTCCGGCGAGCGATGTCCCCATCAATTTCTCCGCATAAGTATAGAGCAGCGTATGGAGAAGGCATGGGAGCGGACGGCATTGCACGAATGCACAAATTTACGGTCTATGAGATGGCCACCCGGTTTTATATCATCGGAACAGATCTATTGGACACACGGTTTAGGATCTTGAAGATCGACCGTGCCTCGGATTCCAACGACCTGAGTGTTGCTGAGGATGACACCATTTATACAAAGCACCAAATAAACCAACTGCTGGACGTCATTGACGATGAGAACAAGATCTCCGGCGGGTTGAAAATGAAGTGCCGCACTGCATTCGGTCTGCTCGGGTTTATCAAGTTCACTGCTGCATATTATATGCTGCTTGTTACCAAGCGGAGTCAAGTAGCCATGATTGGAGGTCATAATATCTATCAGATAGATGAAACTGAGCTGGTACCACTGAAAACACCGGTTTCATCCCGGGTTAAACCGGAGAAGAACTCGGAGGAGGCTCGATACGTTGGGATTTTGAATAACCTCGACTTGTCACGCTCTTTTTACTTCAGCCATTCATATGACATTACGCGAACATTACAACATAACATTTGCCGAGAACGCCATAATTTGGAGAATAATCCTTCGAGCCTTCCGATACGCGACCATAACCTGATGTTCGTCTGGAATCACCACCTCTTGGGCCCTGCTGCACAAATTCTCAAGAATACCTATGACTGGTGCCTGCCGATCATTCACGGCTATGTGAATCAGTCAAAGTTGTCTGTTCACGGGAGACTGGTTTATATCACAATTATTGCTCGCCGTTCGAGGTTTTTTGCTGGAGCACGCTTTCTGAAGCGTGGCGCAAACGATCTTGGGTATGTAGCTAATGACGTCGAGACTGAACAGATTGTGTCGGAGATGGTCACAACTTCCTTCCATTCGGCCGGTCCAAAACTGTATTCAAATCCACAGTATACTTCCTATGTACAACATCGTGGAAGTATTCCCCTTTGTTGGACACAGGAGAGCACTGGTGTGAACCCTAAGCCAGAAATAAAACTCAACTTAATAGATCCATTTTACTCTGCTGCAGCACTCCATTTCAATAATCTCTTTGAAAGATACGGAACACCAGTGTACGCTTTGAATCTTGTGAAATCCAGGGAGAGGACACCCCGTGAATCAAAACTGTTAAGGGAGTATACCAACGCCGTCAATTACCTTAATCAATTTCTCCCGGACAATAAAAGGATCAGATATAAAGCATGGGATATGAGCAGGGCATCGAAAAGTCGCGACCAGGATGTGATCGGGACTCTGGAGCATATCGCGTCGGACATCGTACCGAAGACAAGCTTCTTCAAAAATGGAGACGATACAGAATCTAGCCTACGACTGCAGAATGGTGTTGCTCGCACAAACTGCATAGATTGCCTTGATCGAACGAACGCCGCGCAGTTCGTCATTGGTAAACGAGCTCTCGGCTATCAACTTCATGCACTTGGGATCATTGCGGGGACGGAAGTGGAATATGATACGGATGCTATAAATTTATTTACAGATATGTGGCACGAGCATGGCGATTCCATTGCGATCCAGTATGGCGGATCCCATTTAGTCAATACAATGGCTACTTACCGAAAAATAAACCAATGGACGAGCCAGTCAAGAGATATGGTGGAAAGCTTCAAAAGATACTATAACAACTCTTTCCTGGATGCCCAGCGCCAAGAGGCGTATAACCTCTTCCTGGGAAACTACATCTTCTCGCAAGGTCAACCAATGTTGTGGGATCTTGTCACAGACTACTATCTACATCATGCCGACCCAAGAACGTGGTGGGACAAAAAGAGACCGAGCTACATTCACTGGTATACCCCGGAGTTTCTGCAGGAGCGTGAAGTACCCCCTCTAGTGTCCCCATCACGGTTATCTAAGAAACCACTGTCTTACTATGATGATTTCTGGCTCGAGTACTACAGGCCACAAGTCATCTCATCGCTTTCCAGGGTGTTTCCATTCAGAATTGGCCTATCAATCCGCTCTACTCAAGGCGATCTTAGTCCGTTCGTCGTCAGAACGCCCCATGATCAGACAAGTCGCGAACGGCAGACACATCTGAGAAAGGGCGTGAAGATTCGGGAGCCACCCGAAAGCTCAAGTGACTACTCTAGTGGGTCCCGTGCTGATAACACCCCTACGCCTGAGTCAGTCCAAACCTGGTTGCATCAGCCTCCATCCAATGAAAAGCACTGGCCTTCCGCGGGGATTATGAAGGAACCCGTCTCCGACGTTCACCGAACTGCAGTAATGACGCCTTCAACGTCCATCGTTGATGCAGCTGCTACGGACAAAAGCCAGGTTGCCCAAGGGACTTTATACCAGTTAGTAATGAACTCCCTAAATCCTTCTGTCACAGCCGCTGAAGCCGAGGAATACGAGCGATACATCAACCATCCCCTCAAGGTACCACTGGTAGTCACATCCGAGGACACTCTCACCACAGAATCAATCCGAGAGCAGGGCTTGAACCTCGACCTACTTGAGTACGTGAATAGGGGCCGTCTTCGTAGTGGAATCCAGGACGCAATAGCTCAGGATGACTTAGCGGACTATATCGAGTTTCTAGATGTGTCTGAGGAAGGACTCACCGTGATCGCGGAAGATTACAGCAAGAAACGTTACAAGCGCTACCGGCAGTGGTTGAAGGGGAAAAGCTTGTTCAAGCAACGGGTTGACCTATGAAAGGCCTTCTGCTTTCTCTTTACTTTATGTGATTTGGGAATGGGATTCCAACTACGATAAGTAGATAGATCGACGTAATGATACCCTGAAGTCTTTTTTTTTTATGGATGACTTCTGTTCTTGATATCGCTGGCTGTACGATCACGAGAACCACTCGTCGTCGGGTGAGAGCTCAGCACAGAGCAGATCACTCAACTTCCCCTCCTTGCTGGATAATTCTTCGAGTTCCTTCTCGAAATCAATATCAGCATCTAGCCCTGCCCAGTTCTCCTGCGAGCTTTCTACTTTATTAGATTGCGCAATTGAAGTGACAGCTACTTTCAACAAATATACTACACCTTGCAGTTGTTTCCTTAGCCGCTTCAATGATGCCAATCGTTCCAGCTCATCCGGCACTGGAACCTTCGTCCTCAATTTGCTCACTTGCTCGGAAATCTGATCCTCATCCTCCAGGACGTGCAGCCAACAATGACAGAACGCCCCCAGGAGCTCACCACGCCACCTCCATATTCGTGGGTAGGCATTCAGAATCACGGCGCGGGATACTGAAATCCCGGCGAGTAGCAGCGGCGGGTATGCGGTTCCGAATGGGTTTGACAACGTGGTATGAAGCAAGGGGACGATCTCTTGCAGGTGTTTTGTTGTGTGAATGCCCAGCCCGGGCAAGATAATGCGGATCTGACTGAGTAGGAAAGTAGAAAGTCGTGGGTAAGGGAAGGATGTAATAAAGGAAGCTTCCATGGGTGCTGTTGAACTTATATGGTGGTAGGATGAGATTAAGTTCGTTCGTAGTATGTTTGCCAGCCGCCGAATGTGGCTGTCCCTGTCTACCGAAGATACCAACACACTGGTGCCTTTAGCTATTAAAGGCGCCTTTTGGTAGCGTGTCTCCAGAACCAATAACAGAGCCGGATAGGCGGCTTCGAGTAGCAGGAGCGAGTCATCCTCTGGAGTAATAGTCGGAATAGAAAGTAGACAAGGTCCTATGGCATCCTCGAAGACAGAGGAGAGATTTGTTCGTTGAATGATACCTGAACCGCCAGCCCTGAGAGGAATGAGAAGTGTATGAAGAAGGTTACACCCGCGGGCCTTGAAAGGCAGGCTTCCGTCGTCTATCAGCGTTAAGATAGGTGGAACGAGGAGCGGGAAATGAGCCTCAAGATTAGGGCAGTCGGATAACTTCGGTGTAGAGGCAATGAAGAGTAGGGAAGTCAGTCATCGCTGATCGAACGTAGGTTTTAGCTGGGAGAAGGAACCATAGCTTCCCTCGATTTCAAGGGAAGAAAAATAGACCGAGCGCAAGTGTGGGATGGGACAAGACATACATGGTATCGAGAAAGAATCCACTCGAGCACAGTCGTAACATAGACGTCGTAGAACTTCCACGGCTTCATGTCAGGATCCATAAAGCTACCATCAAATCGTGGCTGAGGTATGGGGTGAAAATTTTTCCTGCCGGCCGGGGTTATGGATGGATTCTTCGTCTTCGCAAACACGGGTTTAATTCTCGATTTAAGGATATCCTCCATGATAAGCCATGACGAGTTCTCATCGCCGATACTGCGAATACACAGATCCAACAGTGACAATGCTTTCTCACGAACTGGCCTGGTGGTCCAGGGATCCCTATCGGATGTGAAGCTTGCAAGGGCAGTGATAATATCTATGAGGTTATCCGCTCTGTGAATGGGCAACATCCGATTGAGATGGTTTAGCACCGAGATGCCGATGGAGAACGTGAATTGAGCTCTTCTCAGCGGTTCTGTAAGAGAGATTTGTTTTTCTTCTATTGATTACGTATATGATTAGAGCCCAGTGAATTATGCAACAGCAATAGAACCAGTCAGGATGACCGAGAATATGTATCTGTATAACGATGTATATAAAAGGAAAGAAACTCACTGTCGGCCGAGTAAGCGGCTTCCAACGCTTCCGTAAACTCCGAAGACGGGAGTAGATTACCTGCAGTCCAAGAATAGAGTGCATTTGCAGCCTCTATGTCATCATTGGAGAGTTCTCTTGCAGTCTGGGCGCTCAGAACGCTCTGGGCAACAAGGAGGTTTGTACACGTCTACATCTGAAATCAGCCAAGGTCCATCGTCGGAAAGGAATTTAGCATACAGCTTAGAGGGGAAACTGACTTCTAGGCGATGACTTCCAGAGTTGTGGAGTGAAATATTTCTCCATAGCGAATCCAGGTCGGGTTCTGGGGCCAACCCACCAACATCGGGTTCTACTGCGATGGAATCGTCTTGTTCATGCGCTTCTCTTGCGAGCTCACGTGCAGCACTGCGAAGCGCCTCCATTAGACGGTGACCACTTTCCCAGGAACTATCAGGATGTAGTCTGAAACTATTGAACGTTGATGCTAGGAAATGAATACTGACTGAGTGTTGAGAACTTGAAGTCTTGTGTGATGGAATTCAAGTTGCCGAAGTAGACACCCGCCTTGATTCTTAGTATAACTACCTGAAAAAGAAAAAAGGGCGATCTGGTTATTTTGGAATGCTAATAAACACCGGTAGGTATTATTTAATATCATTCATTGCTATAGTAGCTATAAGTAGCTGCTTTACGCGATGCCCCGAAATGACGAATATCACTAGATGATACATAGATACCTAGTGCTGTGCCGACTAGGTATGATATACATCAAGAGAATATTCTGCTGTCATAGCATTATAATCACATTAGTAGGATGACTACGATAATGCGTGGCAAGCACGCCGCCTATCTAACATCTAATTTAATATGCTTCGCTTTAACCCGGAATTTCTAACTCGGCTTTTCTTTTGCGTATTTCTTCCAGTAACTCATCCTTTCTGGTGAATTCAGGATGTCGAAGCTGGCATTGAATCACTAGATCCACTGCTTTACTCATCCATGGCCCTGATGCCACCCCAAGGGCCTTTGCAATCTCGTTGCCCTTCAAAGTAGGGCGCAACGTCCAAACATCGAGAAGATCTTGGGATTGTGCATACGCAAGAAATTTATCATAATCATGAATTACTACCAACGCAACGTCAGCGGGGATCTTGAGGGATAATAGAACTTGGGGTTACATACCTGTGGAGAATTCGGTGCCGTCCATAACCTCTTGGATTATGCTCATAATAACGCATAACCTCCAGTCTTTTTTCCACAACCGGATATTCCAACCGATTTGTTGTCGGATCTCCGTATCGCCCCCGGGCAGTGCTCCGGCCAAGAATGACACTTTAATGTCAATGATGGTGCGAAAGTGTAGGGTAGCATCAGCCAATATAGCCAGAGTCTTGTTATCTGATCGAAGGCTATCTCTCGAAACCTGTGCTACATAAGGGGGTGAGGGTTTTTTATCTTTGGCTCTTTGCTCACGAGTTGGTACCTTTGCCCAAGGAGAAAATGCGGCAATCATCCATGAAAAATAAGCATCGGAGTCATTACGCACAAGAATATTACGGACACGGTGCATTGCAGCTTTGAGATCGTCAGATTCGCCGGCTGGAGGGCTGAGCAATCTCTCTAAGGCATCGTAAGAAAGAGACCAGGAGGAAGTGTCAGCTAAAACCTGATCTCGATGGTTGGCAAAGATCGTAGAGTACAGGTTCAGTGTATCAATAAGTTGTAAAGCACCCCGGGGATCGGGCCCTGTATTCCACAGATTAGCATAGACTCAAGTGAAGCCTGAGAAGTAATTCTACCGCGAAGCATTTTCATCACCTCAGTTCCGACACGCTCTCTACTGATCTTGAGCCTGAGGGCGCATCTAATATCCTCGTCCTGCATCGCTCTCTGTGTCATATTGTCAATACGATATCCTAGCCGGCTAGCAAACCGGATCAGCCGCAGGACTCGCAATGGATCATCTTTCAATGTTTGATACGGCTCTAGTGGGGTTCTAATGAGCTTGTTTTTCATGTCATCAAGACCCATTCCTGTGAGGTCTTCGATTTTAGGTTGGCTCAGGTTATAAAATAGAGCGTTGACAGTGGCATCGCGGCGCATGGCATCCTCCTCTGCAGTTCCGAATTCCATCTGAGGAGTGCGACTCTCGTTGAAATACGTTTCCTTTCGCAAGTTGACTAAGTCGATATCCATACCGAAAATTTTCGTTGTAACGGTCTCTAGATGCTTCGACTTCTCTGGATTGGCTTCAATCTTGTGTAGACTGATGGTGGCATCTTTGAGTTCGTTATTGTGATGATCTCCCTCATACTTCTGAAGGTTCCCCGGGACATCTAGATACTCTTTTAAAACCATCCCAAATTGATATCCTGTCATTGTACTTATTGCGACATCAATGTCGTTACTATCGATTCCGAGCAGTTTATCTCTCACCCAGCCACCGGTGAAGCGTAGTTCCACTTTTTGAATAGCTTCTTCTCCTTTTGTAGAGGTTAGCTGGCGGCTGTACTCCGCAACATCGAGGAGGAGAGTTTTAAGCGTGTTTTCAATAGGTGACAGCTGAATTTCTGGAAGAGGTTGTCTGATAATCTCCGAAATCTTGGCCATTTTCTTTGCTGTACTGTACCAGAGAGAAGTTGAAGTGGATATGCGCCTCCTCTTCCTTGCCCTCCTGTAGGAATGTTGTTCGGTCTCAGAATCTCGCATAGGACGAGACAAGTTGGCTAAGGTCCGCTGCGAGGGTGTCTCCCATTGGAGTCTCAGTCGCAAGTTGTAATTAGTAGTAACGGAATGTGTGGTGGTTGGAAAGGCATCCATACAATTTTGGAGCTTGCCCAAGTAGCGAGCCTCATTTAGTAGAAGTCCCTGCAGTCGCAACCCTAGCATATATATGTCACACCGTTCACGACAGGAGAGGAATGAAAGATCCTCGTACGACCAGCATTAAATATACCAATGCTATCACATACTATCAACTCCGTCAATGACTCATAGGTAGCAAGTGGTTAATGAAATAACAGTAACATACCTGTAGTACTATGTACTTACTTACTGTACATGTTAATTTATTAAGGTAATGTTTCATTTACTACTAGCAGTAACATGTAATAATTACCTAGGTAATTTATGTAATGAACTAACTTATTCACCTTGATATTTTGTCTCAGAACCCAGACCTTCCATAGTTGGCTGTCAAATTCCTCACTAGGAGTGTATTTAGAGCCAAAAGTAGAGTAACGCGCTTACGAGGAAGTTACCGGAACATTGCCCGGATCCCGGATGAAGTTTGTTCCATCGGATCTCGCCTGAGGCTGACCCCAAATCAAAAGTCCGTTGATAGACCTACCTTGCTCTAAATTATCCGAACTTCCTCTTTATCCTTACCTTGAGTCAAGAAGATTCAGTCTTACCGAATCGTCATGCAACCCCAAGGCCTTCTTCCAGTCAACCGCGGCGAAAAGTTTGACTTCTATCTTAATGAACTACGATTCGACCGCTGGTCGGTGTCCGATCTACTACATGCGATTATATTCAGGTAAATGGTTCGTGGTGTAGAATATCAAGGGAAATCGTCACTCAGTACAATCTCTGGGCTCGTTAAAATGTGAGGATAATGCCCTGCCATTATTTTGCGTTAGAGCGCAAGACAATTGTTCTGACCGTTTAAATACAGGCTCGAGCATTTGGGAGCTCGTTCTTCCTCCAGCAGTAAGGGGGGAGCGATTACTAGGGCTGCCCCAGTCCTCCTATTGCACGAAGGTGGGAGGGCTTGAAATATAATACTTTTCCCCCATCCTGTTCGTGCGATCAAAATAACATCCTTTTTTTCATGCTTGAGGGGATCCATGCCTCGATCTCCTCTTGGCGGGCTGCGATGCCGAATATTTTGATTAATTGCGAATGCAGCTCTGCCCTTCTGTCTTCAGGCTGCTTCCCTCCCCTACCTCTGCTACCGCGGCTCCACTTCCAGCTGGCAGGTCATTACGCAAGGCGGCAAATCGAGGGCCGGTGCCGCCTGCTCTACTTGGGTCTTCCTCTTATTCTTCCGCCTCACCATCTTCTTAACGTGGTGTTGATGCCGACCGATAAAGGTACTCATTCAGCTGTGAACCCAAGTCGCTAGATGTCGAGGAACCCGTGTCGGAAGTTCTTGAAAAGTACCTCGGTGTTTCTCATGGGTGAGTGGACCTGGCGACTATGATAGATAGAGGTTGGAGGTTAAGGCATTCAGTTGTCGCATCCTGGGTTGTTGTTACCAAATCATGAGTTTGGTACTACGTTATGATGCGTAATTTAAGGTAAAACGCGATAGGTGATAAAATAAAATCTAATGGCATAGAGAGAGAAAAGGATATTTTAAGACCAGCCTACATACTTTAGACCGCGCATGTGGTGGTTGTTGAGAAGACAATTTAAGGAAACACCAAACATAGGCTCACGTACAAAGTTACAAGTACTGTAATTGTCTCTTACTCGCCGCCTAGGTACCTACCTATGCGGTATCGTAACGGCTGATTGTGCTCGCTGTAATCGGCATATCATTAGAATATCCCGAGAACAGGTATGCTGTGATAAATACACACCAATACAGAACCTCATATAGCATACATATACGGTATTCTTGCTGACTTTCGTCGATGTAGAACGTGAGTACGAACGAAGATTGGTTTAGGACCAGTAGTACCTTACACGCAGTGAACTTTTCCGTCATTATTACCTTACATTACGGGTGGTGCCGAGCCCTTGTAACTTTGTATGTAAGCGGTTAAATTGTCTTTATGATACCTATGATAGTACCTAGGTACTGTACCTTTACTTTTGCCTAACCTATTATTTATTATTCATATACATATACATATAGTATACATATACATACATATACATATAGTATACATATACATACATATACATATAATAATTATTTCATGTTGGTCGTCGTCACCTTTCAGCCCAACCCTTTAGATCAGTGGTTGCTTTGATCTATATCCCTTGCAGCACCTAGGGCTCGATATCCATTTTCATGCCTACCGACTTCTATAGATGCCGCCGGCAATATTCACGCATAGAACAACATCCGCAAGAAGCACAAAAATTCCAAGTTGTCCATGACATCACCCGGAGATGCCGCCCCCGTCAAGCCTCTTCCATCTTTCTTACCAAGAGCTCCGATTGTTGTTCCCAAAACTACGATCACAGACAATCTGCACTCCTCCTTGCCTTTGAGTGCAGGTGTAAGGGAGTCGAGCATCGTGCCTCTCTTGTCTAGCGCCTCTGGATCAACGTCACGCACCACATCACCAAACGACAGACGGTCAAGTGCAACCCCGCAACTGGCCAGATCATCAATTGGGTCGCCTGTAGGGTTTATCCATGATGGTTCCGATGACCTACGATCCCTAATAATACGCTCTTTCTCTCCATCCATCGGTGTTTATGCATCAGACGATACGGAAGAATTGGTGAGACAGAAGGGCTTCAAGGGTGGCTTTCGAGAACTGATTCGGCCGTTCGGTGAGAGAGTCCCCGGCAAGGTGGTTATACGGGATAGTGTTGGGTTGAGCCGCGGCTGGGAGGACTATGGAGTCCACTTTGTTGAATTGGCGGCCAATAACCGGACTTCCGATGTTTTAAACACTCGCCGGGACTCTTCCTTGGCCCAGATAGAGGAACTCTTACAAAAGAGACTGGATTCTTGCGATGAGCTCACGGGCCGGTGGTCGCACATTGCAGACACTCCGACTGGCAACGTACCGCGTACGTCCCCATTATATACGTTGTTTTTACGCCGCCTCTTATCAGCCCACGATTTGGCGCCCCATGAAACGTTTAAACACCCCGTGGCTTGCGTAATCGCAATTAGCTCACGCAACGCGTCGCCCCTGGAGTCCTTGCGACAATTATACGCCCACACGTGTAAAGGCAATCGACGGCCCCCGGAGTGGGTGCATCCGGAATTTCTCAGGTACTATGTTTTAATTCATGATGAAGACCGGGATGATATCTCGGAGTCTACGAAACTTTACGATCAGATGAAACGGCATTTTGGACTACATTGTCACCTATTGAGGCTGAGGAGCAATCAATGTATTGTGACGGATGACGATAGTATCGAAGTGCCCTCATGTGAATGGCTATCGCCCCCAGAAGATTTGCGGGGAATAAGTGAAACAAGTGAGTGGCATGCTTCCTTCCCATTCTTTCCCCTCTTCATCTTCCTTTTCTTCCGCGAGCCTAATCGCCAGCAAGATCTCTTGATAGACCTTGGTACGGAAGTTTCATACCTATTCGAATCTGATGTCACGGCCATCAAAACGTTCGTGCGAGAGCTAGTCGTCCAGTCAGTGATCCCCTATATGGAAAGCAGAGTTGCTATTTGGAACGACCAGGTGGCATCCCGCAGACGTGGTCTGAGTGGTCGCTTTATGTCGATATCTAGGCAATGGGCTAGATTCGGCTCAAACACGAAGTCTGGTATCTCAGGGGTTGGACTCAACGGCGCGAGTGGTAATTATGATGCTAATCGGGGGTTTTACAATCCTGAGACGTCTGAGGCCGCTCTACGAAAGCTAGCCGACTTTGCTCTCATGCTACGCGATTGGAAATTTTCGGCCTCGACTTACGACCTTCTGAAGACAGATTATGGCAATGACAAGGCTTGGAAGTACCAAGCCGGTGCCCATGAGATGTGTGCGGTGAGTATGCTGCTAAACCCGCTTACAGCGACTGTGACAAACAAGCTAGAAAGCATTGATCAAATGTTCGAAACATCATGCTATTCGTACCTCACAAGATGCTCGGATGCGTTGAGCGCTTTGCGAAGTCTATCTTTAGCTGTGGAGCTGCTTAGGTCTCGTGGTGGCTCTGCGACGGAAATTGGTGCAAAATGGGCCATGCGGATCATAGATTTAGCACTTGTCGGTCCTATTGGCCAAGCCTTGCTCAGTGAACGAGTTTCCGCATGCTACGCGTCAAAAACCGGGATAAGTGGTGCAAAATGGGGTTCTCGTCGAAGGAAGTCTGCCATGTGGCGTGTCCTTGCCGCCGATTCTTGGCTTAAACTCGGAAAGCCTGCTGCGGCGTCAGCCTGTTTGGAGCATGCTGAGAGGCTTTATGCGGAGGTACTTGAAAATGATGGTGTTTTCCCGATGCAAGAAATGCAAACTTTTATTGATGGATTAAAACATTCAGTGAGAGTGGAATATCTTGGAGCCCGAGGCCTGGGTATCAATAGTGAGACTGCTACGGCGGAGGAATTGGGCACCGAGGAAACAAGCGAACAGCTCGATCGTCAGAGCAACCGCAAATCATTTATTGGATCGGCAGCCTCTCTGGGCGCCAAGCCTCCTAGTTCCCTGCGGCTCTTCAGGGATGAAGGGAAATTGTTCGATGACGAATTCGAATAACCTTATGTCGATAGATCTCAATCTTGAAATTATTTAGGCGTGGTGTGGGCATATTCAAATTTTTTTTTTTAGAACTAGGGCATCTCTCGGGAGTTCAACAATTATCTCCGGGTTTGCGGAGCTCAACGGTCTGCCAGTCGATTTATGTCATACCAGATCTTGAATGGTAGTTAATAGTCTACTACGTACTTCGTTTGCTTCGAAATCTTTAAAAGTCGCAGGCAAGACCGGCTGATTCTTAGGGCTGGTGACCAGCCAGGCTATGATAGTCATATGACCACTATTAGTTATATGTAGCTGTGGGCGCAAAACTGACCGCCTTGATGTGGTTATCGATAACGCTATCAGGTAACGACTATGATATGTGGCTATCATGCGCATTGTATTATGTTATGAGCTCCTAGAGTGAAGCAAAGAATTATAGTTATTTAATGAGCGTTGCATTTGTGATATGCTTCGATTATAGTACTTTGCTTTGACTGAAGAATGACCAGTCTTCCGAGACAAAATGAGTGAGCTGTTATCTTGTATCCTTACTCATGACGCGTTCCGAAAGTACGTCAATATACTTGTTGTCTTTCTTCTAGATTCTATTCTCGCTAGGTTCTAATATCGAAGGATTTTCTGGATTCTGACTTCCCTAGGAATCGCCTACCGTCTCTCTACTCTGACTTCAGTCTCCAGAAAAATACAAATTCAGAAGGTTACGCCGTTAACATTGCTGCTTGGGAGGGGGCGTTCACGGATGCCGCGAGGAAAGGATGTTTATCTAATTTCAGCCGGGCGAGGGTGCCAGAGTCGGTTGCTGGGTTCGGTCTTAGAAGTAAAAAACGTGATCATCTTGTCTTGAAGGTCGATGATGCGCTTCTGAGGGAGCTAGAAATACCTGGTTTGGGAAGGCCAGTGGCTCTGGGAAACGTCTTTGTATGCTCTTGTCTCGCTCCCATTCACTACACACCCCCTGTCTCTTTTTGCGTATGCTGATCGGCTTTCCATGTAGGACGAAGCAATCCACAAGCATACAATGATCCCGCTACAGCTCTATCGGAGTAACGCGGCCAGCTTGAACAGAAGTAGGTGGAGGGCCACCGACCTGAGCCTCTTAAATCCTTGGGGCGTGATGGGTTGGGGTATTAAACAACTTAAAGGGATGGTTATTGGTATTGATAGTCCTGAATCATCGGTACTGTTACAGGTGCTAGAATTAGTCCTGGTGGATAATGTGAAGGTCCGTTTGGAGATCTGCGCATTGCAAAATGCCGCCCGAAACGCACGTCCCTTAATTGCTACTGACCATCCGGCTAGGAGGCAGCAAATCGTGTAATGGAGCAAGCCTTGAAGCATTCTGCTTCTCCGATTGATCTCATCTACTCGAAGGAGAAGTTCGTGCATGAATTTAGCACGATCATGAATGAGAGCACGGAACTGTCTGATACAGACTTCGATATCTTGCTCCTATACCTCTCTCGTGATAGTAATGCCGCTGTCTATGATGGGAAGGTTTGTTATCACTTGTGTCCGTTATTATTTAAGCGATGCTAAACTTAACTAGACCATCAAGCTTAAGACTGCGCGTGACACCTCCATGATGATCACCCAACAGGATACAACTATCGCCTCCATGAAAACATTAATATCGAACCTGTCGATTCAGGTAGCCCATCTAGAGCAAAAGATCATGGACCTAACCACAGCGGCCAAAATTGCCGTTAATAACAAGAATCGTCTTTCGGCGCTTTCAATACTACGATCGAAGAAGCTCGCCGAGAGCAATCTAAAACAAAGGCTCGAGACCCTCGCCCAACTAGAGCAGGTATACTCTAAGATTGAGCAGGCAGCAGACCAGGTAGAGATCGTTCGTGTGATGGAGGCAAGCACCGAAATCTTGCGTGGATTACATGCTCAAGTCGGTGGGGTTGAGAGGGTTGAAGATATCGTCGAAGAGCTACGTGAAGAAATGACTAAAGTCGACGAAATAGGGAATATCATCAACGAGGTCGGCCTAGCCATCGATGAGGCTGAAATAGACGACGAACTCAAGGCTATGGAGGTCCAAGAGGTTCGAAATCGAGAAAATGCGGACGCAGAGGCCACTCGGCGGAGACTCGCCGGATTAGATGAGATCGAACAAGCGGCGAGAGACATGGCTCGCACGGCGGGGATCGAGCAGCCGGATATAGAGTCCGCATTGGCCATGAGTACCGAAAAGCTCTCACAGATGTCCATGGATAATAGTAATTCTAAAGTAGAGAATCAATTGCAGGGAGGAGACCAGCTACAGCCCGCAGCCTAAACCAATACGCTCCAATGTACATATGTCATATATATATACACGTCATGAATCTTTAACGCATGTGAAAGACTTTCAAAGCATTATCGCAGATAGCCAAGAGAAACGGCCGCCTTATAACACCATCAATGCTCTCATCAATTGGTACTACAGGTTTCTCGGCTGCTTTCGCTAGACTATAAGTTGTTGTCAGGTGTCAGCCTGGTAAATCCTTCAGCCACTACATCTTTGTTGGCCGCTTCGTCGTCCCCTTCGTGTGATGATTGAGGTATGGTCGATCGTATCATAGCCTTAGTACTTGTCCTTGCGGATAAAATCAACCGCTTGAAGTCATTACTATGATTAGCAGACCATGCTGCTGCATTGAAGTCTTTCTGCATGACAGAGTTCGGACCGCTTGAGGGAGCGGTGTTTGGTACCTGGCCACCACCCTGCGTCTTCTCCCAAATTCGGAGCTCCTGCAACAATTCTCTTTTCGACTTTGGAACTTTGGCATCCCAGTTCGCGTTCCAGAGATTCATCCATTCAGTATGCCGTCTCTGCAGCAGGGGCCGAGGACCCCAGTCTGGAATTCCTAAATCTCTGAGCTTCTTGCGCAGAACGCCTTCCTTCAAAATGGAATAATTGATGGCTGGTAGTCTCTGCGGTGGGCTATTGTTCATGATATCGTGAGACTTGCGCTGGGGAGTGCGAGACATTGACTGTGGGGATCCGTTAGATGCTGTTAGAGCTACCCCTACGAGAGGCACCGTTGAAAGTGGAGATGGTAATGCCACATTTGGCTTCTCTCGGGGCTCTATACAGGTATCTAAATGACCAAAGACAAATTCGTTCTTCATTCTTCGGTTGCAGATCGGACAAGCAACTAGCCCATCGTCTACACAATAGATTAAGTTAATGGAAGACACACTAGACGAGGGAAGAGTAGTATACCCAGCTCGAAATCTTCGACCTCACTATCCTCGATAACCTGGACTTGCGCTACCGGAGACGAGTCGTCTGAGTGTCTGTTCTGTAATCGTCTGCTTCTCCTGCCTGGCAGCTGGGCAAGATTTTCTCCACTGGTCTGCGGCTGATCCAACCTCGGCTTCTTCGTCGCGGGTTGATCAAGATCACCTTCCCCTTCCTCCGCCGTCCGTACGATCCCCGCTGGGCCTTTTGCAAGTGATAGGATGCTTGGCCGCGCATTCTGAAAACAATCCAAGATTTCCTGGACCGCCCAGTTGCGCCGCAGCTTCAATTCTTGGTCGGAGCTTCTGCATACAGGACACTTCCCCTCTGAGCTGAGACAACGCCGGATACATAAGGAACAGAATGTATGGCTGCATGATGTAATTACTGGGTTGTTAAAGAAATCTTTACAGACCTGGCAACGCAATGAGGACTCCAAAGGAGCAAGGGAAGAGAGAGGCGTACGCAGCCAGTCTGTAGAGTCGGGGATATCGAAGGAGTTGTCCATTTCGAGTTACGCGCAGGGTATACAAAGGATAGTTGATAGTAAGAAAATTTCAGAACTTGAGCTTGGGAAGCAACGTATTATGGTATGTAACCCTCTTTCGGAATTCGGAATATTCTACATATTATATAGACGTGAACGGGGAGGAGTCGCTGTTGACCAGCCAGTATCGGATGTACCTGAATGATGTACTCTCCCGTAAGGAGTAGAGCGTGGCCATGCCAAGGCCAACGTTAGACGCGTTAAGTGGTTTGTCGCGCGTCCCTGACCTTAGTTATTCAACCAATCGGAAGGCCCCCAAATCTAATAATAAATAAAATATGATCATCATCACTCTTCCATTTGTACCTCACGTTCGCAAAAAGTCACCGCAATATTCCAGTATGGCCGTAGAGTATAAAACATTTCTTGCCGAGACTGTTCTCAATGAACATCGGACTGTAAGTTCAGAAAGTGTTCTTTCACCAGGGATGGTATGGCTCACAGCTTTGACTAGGTCACCTATCGATTGCTTAGTCGAGCGCTGAAGGTTCACAACAACCTAGCCAAGCAGTAGGCCCCCCTCTTTGTAGTTTGAAATATGCTGGAGCGTACTCGCTAATGAGTTGATTAATGGAGATCAGGATGCTTTATGAGTTCCATCGCAGTGAAAATGCAAAGAAACCACGGAGCGTACATGCAACCTATATCATCGTGGGGGTTCAACGACTAGCAGAAAAACCAGCTAGGAAAACAAATTGGGAAAAAGATGGAGAGGATGACATCATGCAGAGCAGTCCTTTTATTTGCAGCTCTATGCCCCAACAAGATGATGCGGAACAAGTAAGCCGGTATACAAATATCGTTTTGGCTCGGGAGGAAGATATGGAAGGTGGGGAAGCCCCATTCCTTACGGTGTCGAGCCACCAAAAGACAGTATGTCTCATTTCGGGATGACAGAAGCCAAGCACACCTTTGAATCCATATTCTCGATTCACATCTATAGCCTACAGCCGACGGTTTTACAGGACTTAAATGTTTTGACGGATGTTGGACACGAAATGCTAGCCACATACGGCCATGAGGATCCTTTGGAGTACGGTAAAGTATGGGGTATGATACAAAATAAACATGCCAAGGTATAGGCCTCAAGTGTTTCATATTCAGGAAGCAGTGGTTAACAGATGCCACACTATAGCGGAGAACGGGCATTCGAATGCCCCCAATGCAGCCCGTGAGTAAACTAGCGGCATCCGATCTCGCAGCTGGCCCAAAGCACATCCTGAAACAGGAGCCAACACCGCAGTTGAAGAAAGAGGTCGAAAAGGCGCCGACTAGTTTGAAATCGGCACTGCAGCCGACTAGTGCTCGTCCCCATGCCAGGCCCTTGGAGACTTCTGGGTCACTGAAACGAGGCAATTCTGACTTGTTCTCATCGTTTGCAAAATCTAAACCAAAACAAGCGAAACCAGCGAAACCGGAGTCAAAAGCATCTACACCTGCCGTAGAGGAGTTGGTACGTATAGCAACCTGATATTACTCTCGGAATATCACACTGATATGTCGGTTTTAATCTAGACTGATGGCGGTAAATCTCCATCGAGCTCCTTCAATGTGTGACCCAAACTAAAGGATGTACAGTTAATTTCGGTGATGATGATAATGATGACGAGGATGAGTCTGAAGAACGGGAAGATTTCTTTCTTGATACAGGAGAACGGAAGAGCAATAAACTCCGCGAAACGCGGAAAGAACGAGAGGAGAAACTGAAGAGGATGATGGAAGACGATGGTGAGCATTACGTTACTCATGACTCTTCAGCATGCAGAGCGGCCTGACTCGAATAGATGGTGACATGCCCGACACCCCCGCGATCAAGGATGAGCCAGCTACAGATAAATCGCCAATAGAATTCGAAACTGGAAATAAACCCGAGCCAAAAGAGGAAATAGTCATTGAAGGTGGTCGCCGGAGGGGAAGGCGACAAGTAGTAAAGAAAAAGACTGTTAAGGATGAGGAGGGATATCTGGGTATGTATTTGGTACTACTTCTTGAATGTTACAGTCTGACTGGAAGTTTCTTTCAGTGACACTCGAAGAGCCTGTGTGGGAATCCTTCTCTGAGGATGAGCCTATACCACCCCGCAAAAAGAAACCAGCAATCACCGCAACCAACACCTCCAAGGGCAAGAAGCCGGGACAAGGGAATATCATGTCTTTCCTTTCGAAGAAATAGGATATTGGCTGCATGATGATGAAGGGATTCTTCAGTACTCTCATAAACCCTGTCAAGGTAAAATGCACTACTGTGGCAGGAATGCAGGTATTATCCGCTAAACGATCCCCAGTATGATATCATCTGTGGCTGCGGAATGTCCCCTCCATACGAATGGGATGGTCATCTTATGTATAGCAGCCAGTCAATACTTTCGCAAGTTTAGATGTTTACTGTTTAATAACATGCAGTACTTGAGGGTTATTGCCCTGATCGCATGCCTTGGTTGGCACCCTGGATCACCCAGGGCTCCAATGACTCTTGGTTCGATGAATCTGCGCAGACATGGCGATTTCTAGGCAGTTCGAAAGTGGTACTCAGGTAGGTTCAAGATAGTACTAAGGTACTACTTAGTATTAACTCAAATAAACTATTTAATATTTTCTAAAGAATTTGGAGGTAGTACTGCGGAATTACTTTTAGTATTACTTGAAGTTACCCCGGGTACTACTTTCTAGTAGTGTAAAATCGCCATCTCTGAATCTGCGACCAGAATCTTTGATTTAATTTGATACTGAGATAAACTCAAATAAGGGTTTACTTGCGTATATCATGATACATATGTAGTACTATGTATGACGATACTAATATTGTACCCAATGTATTATCTAGGGTTAGTATTGGTAAAGACGGCCCTCTGCTACGGACAGTCTAACTCGGGCAGACTCTACACCACTTGGTATATGAGTATATATAGTGTATTAAAGGGTCGTCCAGATTTCACAACACGATGTCTTCGAGCTTATGGCGACTATCCTTCTTCCTCTTGCATAGCATATTCGTTAATGCTAAACACCTAATTGAATTAAGGTTCTCTGCCGTTTTCGACGCACTACCTTGTAGATCGACTTGTCCCCATATATTTCCAATGGAGCTACCTAATTTCAACAGTGGCGACTATCAATTCTACTAAACGTTCATTATGTCTCGTAAAGAAGCGGAATTCAATCTGAATATTCCTGGAGATACCGCAAAGCAAATGCAGGTATGGGGGAAAAACTCCCTGGGGTCTCGAGGAATTCAACCTGGCAGCGACGAGCTTGGCAAGATGAAACTAGCCGGCCCGGTTGAGAAGAAATTGATGATCAAAGCTGGGGAGGAATCTCAGCAGCAGAGAAAGGGAAAAAACTGAAAGTGAGTGTGGGAAGGAGTTCAGGAGAACTTTCCGTGGTAACGATGCTGGAACTCCATGATATTGTGGGAGGAACACAATTTCTAAGTGGTAAACTGCCCTCCCTATCCGAATCTTGATGTCTCAGAGTCTGACCTTCAGTTCTCTCAGCATATCAAACGCCCCATCTCGGTCTCTCTCAATTAAGAGGATGATAGTAGCTAGGCAATTGAAGTCAGCGGACTAGCGTCGCGACTTAGCGTAGCGACTTTCCGAGAATAATTGGGGTCTCCGAAATTAGCCTCGGGTTGGTTACCTATCATATCGAAGTGGAGGGAATCTTAGACTCACAAATCGGTAAAATTGCTTAGAAGACCGTGCGGCTCGTGAGGATGTATTTTTCAGTCTCAAAAAAGAGTTTGGGGGAAGTGCGGGGTTAGCGCACAAATGTCTATATGACACCGCCTTCCTCCCTTGTTTTAGTCCGTTGCTACCTAATGTAGATAGCTTTCTCTTTTGGTGGTCAAGCCGGCCTATTGAAACTCCTTCTGCAACACAACAACATCGAGGAAATTTAGAAACGTACATGCTAGTCGATATATCATTGCTTGTACAGTAACTTAGCACACAGGCATTTAGGAAACCTCCAAAGGGGAAGCTGCAGAAAGCTCGGGAAATCAGGCATAATTTTCAGGCTGTCACATACCCATTTTAGCGGGAGCTTTACCTATTTAGGAAAACACTAAACTATTTATGTTATAAGCTAAACTGTAATAGGCTGGGCCCACACGTGAGGTTCGGGCACCCCCGTGACAAGTGCGTACAATACTCAAACTCAACAAGAAACTCCCTGCCTATACAGCTTTATCTTTTTCATGCAATCATTGTAGCATGCGAGGATAGTTTTGTTTGCAACATCTGCTAATGACGCAGGAACCCTGCCGTAATGTCTGGCAGTAGTATTGCTAGTCTTCGTACATTCCATCTAACAGCGGCAGATAGAAGTCTTCCTCCGGGCAAGATGTCTTTTTAGGCAAAGCATTTTCATCACACTCGGTATAACAAGTATATTGGAATATCAAGTGGAGAAATGAGCATGACTCATAATAGGAATGAAATCAATGAAAATTTGGAAAGCACTAAAATGGCTAACTTCAATACTGATAGAGACGCTCAGGCGCGTCGCCAATTTTCATATTATTACACTGGTCCAGTGTACTACGAAGATTACGATACGTATTAGTAAGCCACTTAGATGACATGTTTTGAATTTCCGCCGCCATATTATCGTTGCATTAATTCTATTTTAAGATATGGACGATTGTGATAAGCGCCCTAATTGGTCGATATCCAGGTGGAAATTTATATATAGATATTGAAGTGCCGATAGCTACCATAGTATATTGTTACAACTGCGTATAACCAATTGCAACAACAAATCTGTGTCACTGCGTACTTATCTATGTAACCTGCCAGAAAGACAATTCATGCTCGGTACGACCATCTAACCTATCTACTCGTGCTACTGATAATCGCTTTTCCAAGCTTGGGCATGTTTCGAAATTATTTACGGGTGCAGTTGCTACAGTGCTATCCTCACCGTGTAGAGTCCACAGCAGCGCTTACCGAGAAAGTACCAGACGGTTCGTCGAAAACCCACAAACAAGGCGCATCTAAGCAGTTATAGTTTCACATTTTCCTATGAACAGTCACGCAATGTCGTCTCCAATTCTTTCAGCAAAATGTATGGACTTCGACGACATGGCGTGGGAGCGAAGTGGCGACCTTTTCGAGACCTGGAAAAGAGAGAAGCTCCTCAAGCGAGAGAATTTAATAGCCATCGGGAATATGATTAATAAATGGAGAGGGGGTGTTCCTGACACACTTCTCACTCCTGGACGAGGAGCTTTTAATGCCTGGGTCCGCTTGACATTCGTCGACGGTGGTTCTGCAGTAATGCGAATTCCATGCTACGGGAAGTCAGTCCTCTCAGAGGAAAAGGTGAGACGGGAAGTCGCTGTAATGCGGTTCCTTGAACGGCATACCAATATCCCGATTCCCCATGTTCTTCATTACGGTATGACTCGGGACAGCCCAGATCACTTGGGTCCTTTTATTATAATGGAGTACATTAACCATGAACATGATCTTGTCGATGCACTCAATACACCGGGGATAGAAGACCACGAGCGACCAATTTTGGACCCTCAAATCTCTAAAGCACGGCTCAGCTTTGCATATGGCCAGATGGCAGATATAATGCTTCAGCTTTCAAAGAACTCGTTTACGGAAATTGGCAGCATTGCTAAAGTGAATGAGGAGGATGAATTTGATGATTCCTGGGCGACTAAACACCGCCCATTGACTTTTAACATGAACCATAATGACGTTATAGAGTCAACGGAGGACTGCAAGAGAAAGTACATTGCGAGATGTCTCTTCCGCAAACTTGCTCGTGAGGGCCGTCTCAGCACGTACAACGAATACGGCCCCTTTAAGCTATTCTGCGATGACCTTCGCCCAGAAAATGTCCTCACAAATACAGAATTTGCGGTGGTCGGGGCGGTAGATTGGGAATTCACTTATGCTGCGCCAGTTGAATTTGCTTACAGCCCACCATGGTGGCTTCTGCTCGAGCTTCCCGAATACTGGCAAGAAGGACTGGGTAACTGGACTTCTCTCTACGAGGAACGCTTGCAGACATTCCTTAAGGAACTGCGAGAAAAGGAGGATACGGCTATTCGGCATAAACTATTAGACGAGGGACATCGCTTGTCTCATTACATGAAAGAAAGCTGGGAATCTGGAGATTTCTGGGTCAGTTACGCTGCTAGAAAGAGCTGGGCCTTTGATATGATATTTTGGGCGAAGATAGACCGAAGATTCTTTGGCAATGGAACTCTTGAAGACCGTTTCCAATTACTAAGCCCGGAAGAGAAAGAAGGCATGGACAGTTTTGTGCAGAATAAGGTACAAGAAAAAGGGAAGCGTACCCTGACAGACTGGAATTCTCCGGAAGCTGAACGCAACTGCAGAACATAAAGAAGGGTAGCCTGCATATCCCCCCCAAATATCATGCCGCGCCCAGTATAGAGAATGTTTACTAATTGGTGCCGTGTAGTGGAGTTTGCAGTCAGCGATTTGCAGGGAGCGGAATGGGCCCACACCTCACCTGTTTGCTTGTAAATCTAAGGGGTGAGAAAGATGTTGTGAATACTAGGAGCAACTTCCAGTGAGCCGGACAAACATGCTGGCTGGCCGTTGGCTGGGAAATGGTGAAAACTGTTGAAAGAATTCAACAGTAATAAAATACCGGAGTTCTGATCCGACAGTGATGTGTAAACAAAGGAATTCAGGCGCAGAAAGGGAATCCCCAAATTACCAAGAATATAAGAACTGGACTGAATGGCATAATAGAGCCTCCATGTCTTCAGTAATTGTCGTTTTTTTTCCCTTAACAACAAGAACAACGACAACAGCTCGCTCAATTAGAAGTTTAAGTCAATTCAAGTTTCACTCCTAACGTTGGTAGATGTTTTAACTTCCTTCTGTAGCTCATAATCGCAACAGAAGACTACGCTACTAAAGTCATTTCAACTTTGTAGATGCACATCCTCTAAAATCATCTAAACCATGGAAAATATCCTATTTATTTATCCTTTTATTTCTATTTACGAAAGACAAACAGGAATCTAGATTAAACTTTTTCAGCAGTACACCAAGATTGTGGCCGGGTGGCGGCAGTGATAGTAAGTGATTTCAACTTCATCAACCACTTTTGAAGAGAAGCCTAGCAGTACTGAGTGGCTTACATGACAGCGTGATGCGCGCGGGTTGACAAACCAATTGCAGAATTCCATTAAGAAAGCCTTTGTCTCAATGTCTAGTAGAGCCAGGCGCCCTTTTGCATGCCTCTACCATCATGTTACCGTTAGAGTTATCTTCCAGTTGCTCGTATCATACATGAAGATCGTAGGTAGAGTTGTACTGTTTGGGGGAGGCTCTAAGATGTGGGAGTTGTATCCTGCGCCGGGCTGTGTATATGTAAGGGGCCCCTATATATATAGCATAGGTGCTGGCCACTGACATCTCTATAACCTTTTCCACAGCAGCTTCCAAATATAGTTTTAAAGGGGTTGATTGTACTAGGGCTGAGTTTCCTCCACGATTGTGTTATGCAATCGCAGCGCACAAGAGCTAAGGTGTGAGTTTTTCTTTCCCAGACTGTTCTCAGCTTCAACGATTTTGACATCGCCTTGTCAATGTGGGATTGTCGTACATGGGCTGTCTCGCGGGTGAAGACATTAAGAGGCTGATGTTTGAATCCGCGTTTGATTTAAAAAGCTAAAAGGAATGGCACCATGAGAGATATATATAGAATAGAGGATGATGTATGAATTAGAAATGAACTGTTGATGTGATATCATTCGTAACCAACTGTTACCTATCATGATGGTTATAGGCTTGAATGGCACCCCTTTTAAAAACTATTTCACCAGTAAAATGAGGGTTTGGAGCTGGCATAGTTAAAGCCCTTTGATCCAATTTCCGAATCGTTGAAGAGAAAAGCCAGCAAGCTGTTGTCTTGGCAGAACAGGTGACAGCCAACTCATTCCAAACTCATATTCTATCTCTAAGGTTAGTAATAATAATATCTTGTCATCACAACTGGGGTACAGCACCGCTGTCGGCTTCTGAGTCGTCCAGGGGAAGACATAAGCACCCGAAAACTTAGTCTGGCTTGACCAAGCTAATTCAAGCCAAGCAAGCTAGTGGCTCCTTCTCTATTGCATGAGTTGCGCCCTAGACTATTCAATATGTTGAAATCGAAATTGTAGAGTAGTGTGGATGGTGATCCTGGATCACCAAGGCTATCTGCGAGCTGACTAATCCAGGTGCCTAGGGCACCAACATATCTCTAATGCGATTTTTTAAGTTCCTGGATGAAGCCTTTCAATAGCATTCGCTAGCGGCTATACACTATTTCTCAAATGCGTTGAGCTCGACCTCGCCAGTGCATAAGCTAGAGGTCGTATCGGATGGAGCTTGCACGTTCTTCTGCAGTGAGTACTATGGCTTAACGGCAAGTTCGTTGAGTCGTGATCTGTCACAAATTCTCAGTCGGTTTAACTAGCCTCTATGAGCGCTTCGTCAAATCAGAGCATTAGTGCCGATGCGCCACTAAATTAGTTACCCTCAATGATGAAGAAAAACTGGCAACTATCTAAAACTACCTATACAACAGTTACCAAGCTAGCATGCCAAATTACATTACTAGCTTGGTGGCCCAAGATTTGACGATGCCTAACCCACCCCCACCACAGCCGTAATTAGCCACAATACCCACAGATGCGTGGGTCATGCGCACGGACCCTTTTTCGTACAGTTTTTGACACCCGGGCAATGCAGCCACACAACTATCGCAGGCATTGGCTCAAATTGGCCGTGTCGGCTACGTAAGTGGCTTGGAATAGACTTTGAAGAAATTTTCAGGATTCCGTTGCATTGCGGTGTCCAAAACTATGCGAAAAACAGTCCATGCGCATGACCCACGCGTTGTGGGGGATCGTGGCTAATTATGCTATGTAGATACGGAGACTTTTTCTACCCTATACCGAGACGTCCCCATATTAATTGACTGGATTATGCTAGTAGCTACCCATGCCTAGGCAAGCGGGCCTGAATATTATGGGACTGCCTCTACATTAGTATATTCACTAGTCAGTCCAGTCTTCGACCCTAACTATGTTAGGGCTGCCTTGGGCTGGACCCTACACACCTAGCTACATCAGTGTTCTGTAGCCCAATGACTGCTTGCAGGTATGACAACTCAGAATGTAAACAAAAAACATGTTTGCGGTGAACTAGATGTTTAAAAGGTCCGTTGGCTTGCGGATAGAGGAAAAAGTTGACCATAGAAAAGACCATTCCGAAACAAGTGGAGACGAAAAATCGTGGTCTATTAAGTGCTGGCTTCTAAAGGTGTAACTTTTTCCCCATTCCTTTTTTTTTTTTCAATTCCTACTCCGGTGCCGGGCCACACCGAAAGGGATGCCTCCTCTCAAATGGAATTTCATGAATGGATCACCTCGGCATATCGGCTGATTTCAAAATCCACTCTAGTCTCAAATGATCGTTGCAACTCCTTGTGCCAACTTTTAAAAATAAAAAAGCAAAAACAACATGGTCTATAGGTAAGATTTATTATGATACCATCGATTGGAAGATATTTATAACAATTAAACATATGGCTGTAGCGTACTTGCAGCCGCAAATTGCACCGTGGGGAAATTTGCGACTATTGCCTATAGAAAAAATTACAAAAGATCTGAAGTTACTCCTCGGACAGCATCTCCATCGTGACCGAAATCAACCGGGCCGGTTTGGGAGAGTTCGCATCACGCAGAGCCTGAGGCGGCCTATAGGGAGTAAAAGGATATGCTTCCTGTGACGCCACTGTATACCCATACTGGTAACGCCTCAAATCCAATGCCCGATTTGGCCAATAGTCAATGCCTGAACCCCCACACTGAGGCAGCTACCGAATGGGCGGGCGTGGAAAGGAACTCGACTCCCCTCCCTATAAACCAAGTAAGATATCAAAGGAGTAATAAATCTTGCCATTGAACTATCCAACCGAATTTCATTCGCACGCTTCTACGTGCTTATATTTAACGTCCAGGTTCACCGGCTCGAGAGCTCCTGTGGCTGATTGTAATGGAACCCGAGGAACTCCAAAGTTGTCAAGTGCTATCCTATCCATCCACATTCAGTCGAATATTATTTCCGTCTTATGGCAAGCGGCTCAAGCCTTTGGCAGACTATCATATAGTTTGAATTTTGGCCAATTATCATCCGGTCCGCCGCAGCTAGAGCAGGTTGGCGGACTGTCGGGACTGACATGTAATATTGCACTGATTGACTTCATAAGGTGATTGCAGTAGTAGCTTGTTAATCACCTAAATTTAGGCTATATCTAAAGCTAATCAGAAGACTGCAGTCCAAAACCCTCACCGAAGGAAGCATCTAACTAGAGAAGGACATTCTACTATTTTAGCTCAAGAAGTCACGCTTAAACAGGCAGGCTAACCCTTATAGGTTGTAATACTAAGAAAATCTGGTCCGTGCCCTGTTATTAAAGTTTAAAGTTCGCTAGTGGGAGCACTAGTTTTATTGTTTTCGGGGACGGACTCTTCCTATATGAGAACACATACATACATATTGAGTGAGTGATCTCATCACTGAGCAAGTTAGGACGATGAATTTTTGATTCCTCATTGGTACCCGATGTCGGGACTCTCTAATTTTTGAGAAAGCGATCGAATAACGCTTACTAGTACGTTTACACGCCAGTATTAACGATGTTCAGACTCTTATCTCTACCGGACTTCTTTTATCATTTCAAATAATACAATTTATCTTATTATTCGAGTAAAAAACTAGCGAGGCTTAACCTCATTTCCCAGTCACGCGGCAGACCAACATTTCAGAACCCTTGGGATCCTAAAATGCCAGCCAGAGTGGAGTATATTATGTAGCGTAAGCGTCTTCGTAGTATGACCAACGGGTTAGACTTTCCTAGAGGTGCTTGTTACGAAACGAAACAAGCGGCGGTGGGTCGGAAAGGCGCATCGATCCATATATTGAACGAGCTGCAGAAAATCGAATTCATCAAAGGTCGCGTCTCTATTGTCGATAGGCTTATTAGTAAAAAAAAAGAGAGCATTATTAATATGTTGTTACATAGGGGGGCGTAAGCTAAGGGAAAAGTTGGTAAAAAAAACCTTTGGTTTAGGGCTTTTGCTCAGCCTGACAATTTGATATGTACCCGATCTCTATTAACTTTGAGCTACATACAGAATAGGAAAAGGATTGGCGAGCCGCCCCCTAGCGTTCTGTTTCTATCAGGCATGGAACTTTGCAACCAATCCTACTTATAGAATATATATAAGTTTTTCTTCCCAGTTATATGCCCCAGTCAGTCATATCTATGGATAGCAGTGTGGCTACTCGGTCCGCGTTCCATGTGGGTATGTATTTGACATCAGCAGCATGTCGAAGGCAATGTCTGTATGAATGAACCCTGTAGAGTATCTCACCTATCCTTTGCTAGCGTCATGTCCTTGTCGACTCCGCGGGATATTCTGCCTCCACACTTGCCGGAGAGTCATCAATTTGACCACTAGAAATGAACCTAAGCGATAGCTTATCCAGCTTTCCAAGGTATTTCTCTAGTATGAAATCATTGCCCCAGGCACCAATCTCGAGGACATGAAGATGAGAGCTTTTCACCAGAGGGTTGAACTTTCTGCAAGCCTAGTAGATTGCATCATGGTTGGAAGGCGAAAAGTCCATATGAAGCAAGTAAAATTGTCGGTAAAGGGTAAAGAAAGATTCGCAGCTGTCATGAGATTCGAGAAAAAGGGCCACATATATCCGAAATGAATAAGTTCTGGATAGAGAGTACTTGTTCTTATTCCGGGAGTCATGAATGGATGTCAAAAATGCCTTGTTCTCTAGCAATTTCCCCACAGACGAATTTCTTGTCCTCCAGTGTTTTACCTTCAAAGATCTTCATTCCTAGTCTAAGCCTTGATGTTTCTTGGTCTTAGGTGACCTAACCGTCGATGCCATAAAGCGAATCGATTTCGGTATCTCGACTTCGTTTTGGTCGCCTTGGAGGTCTACCACGTATATATTCGAGGTAATCCGAGGTTGTCGAGGTTGGCCTTCAACCGAGGGGCATATATGACCTCTTTTAATTCTCCCTCGCGATTTTTCATACGGCAATGAGGACAGTGGGGGGGTTCTTCAGAATGATGTATCTTTCGAGCTTCGAGGAGTTTAGTCCTATACCATATAGTGATCTAGTTCCAAAATCCGGTTTCGTAACCTGTTAGAGCACTGCAGGGAAACCATACAATGAAGATAGTTTGGTAAGAATTTAGTTATGAAGAATTACATAGATATGCCTTTTTTTGTTATTATGTCTAGACAACTATCTAAGATCGGAACCCTGCTTCTGCTCACTAGTATATATCTGCATCAACGGACATGGTGTACTCTTTTAATTGCCACCTTGGGGACAGCCCTTTTACCTCCATAAAGATTCTAGGGAAGCCAGTATTGGGGTTGATCGTGACGCCCCTTATCCATGACTCCTAGGTGAAGAGTTCTCGCCTTGCCACTCAATGAACGAACGCCACATCTTTCCCACATGATTCAAGATTGGGTTGATCCTTAGATGAGGTCTCAACGCAAACCAGACTAGCTCCCCGGAACTTTTTTCTATCATAGCCTAGCTGAACTGCAACCCGTGTCTGGCACCGTATCTAATGTGTAGGAAGGCACGTGGGCCGAGCTCAACTGGGGCCTCAAGCTCTAACATATATTACCTATATAATTGGAGGATGTTTCGGCCTAGCCCAGAGGGCGATATGAGCGAGAGAGCGAGGTCCATTAATAATAGTGTCATCGCAGTTGTAATCACAGACAGAGGTCACCTAATTTCCTCAATATCTACACGTGTATCAAAAGATACCCATATAGACGATCTTAGAGCAAAATATTAACCGCGTGCCAGTGGTACATTTTTCATGATGTGAATTCGAGACAGAAAAAAAGACGATAGAGGCACCCAAGTTACCAAGATTCCGAATCCTCATCCGAACCGGACTCTGATGCCACCTCTGGTAATGAGCCCTCGGTGTTCTTCTCCAGCCTCCAATCCTTGTATTGGAATTTCTCGCTGCCAAAATTCACAGAAACGCGTGCACCTGGTCGGTCGGCGGCGAAGCAAACGGCGGGATATAGTCGCCCTTTGATCCCCTTGAAAGCTGGTCCTGTTTGAATTCCCGATTAGTAAAGACATAAGTCATATGCAATTGTCTAGCTTACCTAAAAGCTTGCCGTACTTGGTGAAGAACGCGATCTTCTTGTCAAAGTTGACACCACAGCCGATAATATCTCCCTTTTTGTATGATTCCCCAAAATGGTAACCCCGTGTCATGGCGTCGGGGGAGAAGGCTTTGCCATCATCGCCATGGTAGCCCCAGGAATTCGGGTCCCATCCTAACATTCTGGTCAAAGGGGCATCCTCTGTGCAGAAACCGACGCCGATGATGCTGATATTGTCAGTTATCGATTATTCTGATTTTCTTTTGAGATCAAAGACGAACTTCTCGTAAGCATCCTCCTCAATTCTGACCTCGAAATAAAAGAGATCGTCGCCCGGCATAGGATGATTGGCCCGAATGACAGCTCTGGACTGGGAAAGACTGCTTAGGTTGAAGGAATCCCCTAAGAATTGTGAGTAACTGAATCCATTTGAGATATCTGAATCGACGAGATTCGACTTACTTCCTACCGTGACGGTTTTACCGTCATTTGAAACCTCTAGACATAGTGCTTTGTCTTGCTGGTGCCACGCCGATGGTTTTATTAGAGGACCTGGAATAGGATATCTCCCAATCTTGGGGTATCTCGACGTTACCAACTCCACAAGATCGGAAAACCCGTATCTTTTGGCAGTATACTCGACAGTCCAACCATTCTCATCTACAGTTGCTGAATTCTCGACAATTTTGGCGCTATCTAGTAGCTCCCATAGAGCCATTTGTTCTCCTGGCGTCATTGCATTAGAAGAAGCGACTGCGTGAAATGGAAGCTGCGGTATTGGGGCATGGATTTCATCGAGTTCAAGAGCGGGAAGAATAATCTCTTCAATCAAGCTCCTTTTACCAAGCAAGCACGCCCAGTAAAGGGCCCCTCGTCCACGGCAGTCACTCATGAATGGATCAGCCCCATTCATCAGGAGAGTTCTGACTATTCCATGATCAGTCCTATTGCCCATCACTGCCCTGATGAAAGGAGTCATCTGTTCCGCATCGGGAGTATTTGGATCGGCTCCTTTGGCGAGCAATTTCTTCAGTGCGTCGGAATTTCCAAAAATAACGGCGGTCATCAGAGGTGTTTGTCCAGACGCATCCTGAGTCGTGATGCCAATGCCTTCGGTGCTGAGAAGCAAGTCCAGTGTCGGCTTACTCCCGTTTTGAAGGGCATTAGAGAGTAATGTTCGGCCGTTTCTGTCTCGGACATCTAGATTGGCTTCAGCCTGTAAAAGCATCTCAACAACTACCATTGAAGCCCGCTTTATCGCCAAGTGAATAGGGTAGTCGATGTAGGCTCCAGAGCTTTCAGAACCTGCGTCGGCGTTGGATGGAGCACCATCAGAATCGTCCTTGGGTATGATGTTAGGATTGGCCTCGTGCTTCAGCAGGATGGCGACAGCTTCTAAATTGTCCCGAACAATAGCAGCAGTTAAAGCAGAGCCATACTGCCCGCCCAAAATATTAGGATCTGCTCCTTTCTTCAACAAATCTATCATAAACTTAATTGATTCATTTGCTGCTGCTGCTTGGAGTGCGGTACAGTAAACGCCTCCTGTTTCGTTCACATTCACTCCCGTTTCTAAAAGTCTTGAGACCACTTTGTCGAATCTTGAAGATATTGCATGCTGAAGAGCTAAAGCCAGGGACTCGAAAACGAAACCGGGTGGAGACTGATGTTCGAGCGCAAACAAAAGGGTGTCTTCTGATGTCCATTTTGATAGATTGGTATTGTCAACTTTTATGGTCGCCCCCTTGTTGATCAAAATCTTTGCCAGCTCATAATACATAAAAAGCATTGCAAGCTCCAACGGAGTTCTACCAGTATCGCTTCGAAGGTTGACCTTTGCTTCCTTTTGAAGCAGATAGCTGACGACTTCGACGTGAGAATTTAGAACGGCTTGATGAAGCGGCGTTTGTCCGTTCTTCTTCTGTAAGTTAACGTTCGCTCCGGCTCCAACCAAAGCTTGAACGCATTCAAGGTAGCCATTCTGAGCAGCACGATGCAAAGCTGAAGAACCTGTTTTGTTGATGACTTTGGCGCTAGCCTTCCAATTGAGCAGCAGATTTAGAGAATCCGTGGATCCAGCTTCGGCTGCGATGATTATCGCCGTAGACTGATAGTTATTCTTGATTTCAGTGTTGGCTCCGTGGTTTAGAAGTATTTCCAGAACTGCAGCGCTTTCGTTTTCGGCGGCAGCGTGAAGCGCGGTCCATCCTCCGAAGCATCTGATGTCTAGGTCCGCCTTGTGATCAAGCAGCAATCTCACAAGCTCCACATTTCCTTGAGAACAGGCCGAGTAAAGAGGCGTAATTTCGTTCTTGTCTGGAAGGTCGATGAAGCTACTGCTTTGACTGGACGATGTTTCTAGAATGGCAGAGCAAGCTTCGATCTTGCACAGTTTGACAGCGAGAAAGAGTGGTGTTTCGTCTTTACCATTTCTCGTCTTTGGATCTGCCTTCTTGCCAACCAAAAATTTGACCATGCATGCCAAGTCCCACGTCACGGCGATATGTAGTGGCGTATTCCCTTCGGAGTCAGGAAAGTCGACCTGATATCCTTTTTCAATCAGAACTTGGGCAATTGACTGATTTTTCTCGCGGATGAACTTATGTAGAGGGAACTCCTCCCGCCAGATGTCGTTTGATAGATTCCAGTCCACTACCTTCTCTCCATCTGCAATGTCATTGGAAAGAAGTTCAGCGACAATGGGGGCATGATCGGAGTCAGCTGCAATTTGCACTGGTGTTTGTTCCTGATGGTCTAAATCTCGTCTCATATCTTTACACTTTTGAATGGCTTTGACCACATCAAGATGACCGCGTCTCGCTGCAAGGTGGATAGCCTTGTCATGATCCGAAGTTTCAAGGTCCACTGACATTCCACTATTGATGAACGCCTCGACGACTTTGGCTTGTCCAAATTGAGCTGCTAGATGGAGAGCTGTAAATCCGGAGCCGTCAAAAAGATCGGGGTCATATTTCCCCGCCTGGAGTAATTTATTGACGAGTCTGACATGTCCATGCTTTGCAGCAAGATGGAGAGCGGAGCTGCGATTTCTATCAACTGGATTTCGAGTTTCAATATGCTTCAGTAGAGCTTTCACCGCTTTCCAATGACCCGCTATCGAGGCCCGGCTGATGGCCTGCCTGCAGTCATCGTGAAATCCCTCAACACCGCGATAATGTCGCAGCAATTCCTCCAGGATATCGACAAAACAGTTCTCGGCGGTGACCTGCAGTGGCGACAGTGATAGACCATCCTTGGGAGAGGTTCCAGTCCCCTCAGGGATTGGGTTGTCTTTAGAGAGTGGAGATTCCCAATTCATATCAAGGTCCTCCTTGCTAGCTTGATGTGAGGCCTTTAACTCGGGTTGGAGAAGGACCTTGACTGTTTCCAAGAATCCTCCCCGGACAGCTAGGGCGAGTGGTGTTTGCTTGTCATCATCCATGGTGTCGGAGATGGCACCACAAATGATAAGATGTGAACAAGTTGACGCGTGTCCGTACATTGCAGCAAGATGAAGCGGAGTTTCCCCCTTATATGTCCTATCTTCAATCGGACAATGAGGAAGAAGAATGCTCACAAGATCTTCAAATCCTCCTCGTGAAGCTAAATGCAAGCAACTGTAGTCATGGCGGTTTCGGTGATTGGGATTCGCTTGGTGTTCTAGCAGAGTGGAAGCAACCTCTGTGTAGCCAAGTTGACAGGCGATATGTAATGCCGTTGATTTATCGTTGGTGACAGCATCGACTGTTGCGTTGTACTGCAACAACAGCGCAACACCGTCTCGGCTGCCACGTTGAGCTAGATAAAGCAAAGGAGAGTAGCCGAACGAATCCTTGTCGTTAATGGACTGCGCTATAGACGATATCTCGAGAAGTTCCTGAAGTAGCTGCAGATCTCCCTTTTCGGCGACTTTGCAAAGACTTGGAGATTCTCCAAGCTCTTGAAGTTTCTGAAAGAGTACCCGACCGACGTCGGTGTGTTCTTGTTCAATCGCCAGGTTCATAGACTCTCGGACGAGAATACCACTATCTTTAGGACCAGAGGCGTCGATGTTTCCAATAAGGCTTTCAACAAGAGGGAGCAGGCCAAACGCAGCTGATGCCTTGAGTGGTGACGTCGAAAAGTCATGACAGAAACCGATGGGCCGATGATAGCGAACAATGCGTGACCAGAATGATAGGTTTCTGAGATCAGACAGGAAACTAAGTGCTGACTCGAGAATTCCTGGGAGGGCTTGTTTTTCCTGAGCTGCTTTAGAAAAGTGAAATGGCCAATAGAGAACGGAATAGTCTAAGAGATCGCAGGCCGGTGCCCTCCGCGCGTGAAACTCAATGCCTTCCTCCCCGGCCTGCTCTCTAACCCAGCAAAGGTATTTGAGACACGCTTTAAGCAGCTCCGCGTGCATCCCAATTCCGCAATGGAGAAAGTTGGCAACCCATAAGTCTAGTAGCTCTGGATTCGCGACCTCAACCTTGCCATCATCAACTTTAACCAAGTAGCCTGCAATACGGTTAACGTCTCCCGCCAGATCCGAAAGAATGTGCGGCTCCAATGCTTGGAAGGACTTCAATTTCCCAACACTAGTCCTGTTCTCTGGCTCACCAAAAGCAACTGCGACGGCCAGTTCGGAGCTCGTTAGGGGTCTCAACGAAAAGCTAATCCAGCGAACCGCCTCCTTAAGCCAAAGTCGGTGTAGAGCTGGAATCTTGTCGTAGGTGCCCACGAAGAAAGTCTCTTTGTCAGATGGAAAACTCTCCAGCCTCTCGAACATTGCAAGTCTTGTCGAAAGAATATCAGACAATTGTTTTTCTAGCTCCTGAACTCTGAACATGGCCCAGTTGTAATTAGGTGTCTTGTCCCAGAGCTTGGTCGTAATAATCGCATCCAAGTCGCTCCAGGCAGGTCGAGTTTCTATCAATCGCGAAACTCGACGCTTTACGAGCTGTTTTAAGACATCGGTCATGCGAGAAATATTGTCCATTTGGATTGAATATAAGCTGAAGGTCTGGAAATCTGACGAGTATCGCCGACTAGAAATCTCTTTGGCGCCGGTGGTGATGATCTTCATATCAAGATTCGAAATCCTTTTCAAAGCGGCTAGCTTATCGATGACGGCAATGTCTCCACACGGAGGAGCACATTCCTGGACTTTGTGAATTGTAAGCAGAACCATTTCGGTGCTGATTTTAGAGAGCAGGCATTTGAAGAGATTCCAAAGAGATTCAACATTAACGCAGTGTTTTTGCATGATGAAACTGCAAAGTTGGCTGGTGTGCCTGAATAGTCGAGGGCGTTTGGAAAGCAATTGACGGAGAAGAGACATGATCATCGTCAATTCAGAAGAAGCCATTGGGTCTTGTCCATCGAACGAGTAGTTGAGATAGCAAATTCCTTTCTCCGACCTCTCGCCAACTATCCAGACAAGGTTTGAAGTAAGGACCGTAACTCCAGAGCCAGGAGGGCCGTAGACATGGAGAAAGCTAATTCCAGAAGTAGCGAGCCATGACTCGTAGCTGGTGAGTTCGGTGATCCAGCCTAGCGATCCCGGAGACGATATCCTCGTTTCCAGTCTGTGGAGCGTCGGATTAGCCCTGGTAAGATGGCAGAGAAACTTTCGGTATTCTATTTCCCAAGCTTAGAACAAGTAAGTATGAAAGCTTAGAATAATTCACTTATCGGTTGCTGATACTTACAGGACCCCTCCTGGGTTAAAGATAATAGTTGTTGATGCACCCATTCGGTTACCAAATCCTCTTCTCGAAGCTCAATTAAATCAGCATGAGATCGCCCTGACTTGAAACTCGGGGCAATCCCGGGTTGGGTTGCTGCGTGTTTCGGAATGGTCTTTCTGCTGTCAGAAAACGGTAGGTCATGTTCGGATACGGTTTTGGAGATGAACTTAAAGAAGAATTTTATAGTAGATTTCTAAAGACATGCCACAAGTGCCCTTTCGGAGTGGTGGGGAGAGAGCTCTTGGTGACTTACAGGTTCCTGGTCAGAGAGCGTCTTCTCAAAGACGTTGAACATGAAATAGGAACCAGAGATATTGGTAAAGTTCTCCGAGAGCGCGCTTAATGCGAAAGACAAATTCTGGATGTTCATGAAGACATTTTGGTCATTCTTTTGGGACAAGGAGAGGAGGTTCTGAAGATGTCGCTGCCACCCTTCTTTCTTGACCGCGTTGTGAAGACCCGCGAAGAAGAAGATCGCTAGGGAAGCCTCCGCTATTCTTCTACACGCCGGAATCTCCCTTGCAAGTATCAATGCCTTTTTGATGACCGAGCCTCCAAGATCATGCCCGAAAAATACAATGGCATCTTCGATATAGGGAGCGTTAGAGCCTGCCTCTTTGGCGGACTGGACTCTGTTACAATTAGGACATTCGAGGATGACTTCGAGGAGCTTTTTGCCCTGTTGTTCCAAGATGTCACCATCGACTGAGGGTTCTCTCTGGGCGAAGGGCTCGAAGGTGTGGCAATGGCTTTGCGGAAGCCATTTTTGAAGCAGGGTGAACTGAGTCGGCCTCCCATTTTCATCAAGTTGAAGGGCTTTCGTCAATCCAGCGACGAGGACGAACGTAAAACTAAAGATAAGGATTAGATACGAAAGTACAGGATCTGTAAAGGACGATAAATCTCACTGATAGTGTGCAACCATTTGCACCCTGGGCGGGACGTCAAATTACCCTTCGGATTTTGGCATGAAGGACTTGCCATGTAGTCAGGCTATGGCAACGCTCGTAAGGTTGCTTGGCCGCTGGCCTGGTAAACAAGCACTGCGAGGCTGTGTTGCGTGGGAAGCCCAAACGATCAGGGGGTCTTTGCGGCTCTGATGCTCCGATGGCCTGATCGCGGTCATTTGAACAACCGGATCTGGAAAGTGCTGCACCTTTGAACAGGGATATTATGGTAACCACGAATCGTATTGATGCGACTCGCGCAGCTCGTTAAGCAGCTTGCAGCTATATCGCCGTATTTGTCGCTCAACCAGAGAACCAGCACCTACGCTCGAGTAGGCTCCGTAGAACATATCGACCATCCCTCTGCTTGGTATTCGCCTGGAAAATCCGTTAAAAGAAAACTGGGTTGGTTGTCGTGCTAAAGGTAGGGTACCTGATAGGCGATAGAATAGACGAAGTCTAGTGAGATATCGGGTATATCTCTTTACTTTTACTAGATACATAACGGTGATGATAAAGATAATTTGAGAAAATGAATCATCTACAGTAAAAAATAGGTGTCAGCCTGCGCGCATCATGCTTCATATAAGCCGCCCAATACTGAGCAGCCTAAGAGTTGTCTGTGTCTCTTTTGTATCATAGTTGAGCGTTGCGTGTTACCCTTTCCCGTTCCTAGGTTTGTCGACCACGCTACGCTTACTAATCTCTCGAATAGTAACTACCCCGCACATTAGGGTCAGGACTAGAGAACTAGCCCCCACGCTACTGTAGGTGCTATTCCACATCGAGAGCCTTCGCAATTCGCACGACGTATCGACTGCCCAGGTCCATCTCCCCAAGGTTTTCTGCTTCCAGCCCTTCTTTCTTTACCCGAGCCCAGATATCAGGGTCAAGGTACATAGGATCATGCATTTTGGTGAGTCTAGTCTTGCCAAAGATCCATGATTTCTCAAACGCCTCAATTTCGAGATTGATTGTGAACTGTCGAGGTTCATCTGGGTCATGTCGAAGGATGACTGCCGTTCTCAGAAACGTCGGAATTCCTCCTTTGGTCTTCGAGTCTTCTTCCATGGCCCAAACAGCTGTTGTTTCTTCACCGTTAGGCTTTACTCTCCTCGACATTCCATTCAACGTTGCAGAGTGGGACAGGGTTTTCATCTTGCTCATAGACCAATGGTATCCTGCATTGAGCCCGAGAGCAGGAATTGGGTTGGCGTTGATTGCTGCATCGTATCCATATGAGACATCTCCGGTTTCTGTCTGCTTATTGATTGCAAACATTCCTCGGGGTCCGACTCTGTGGACCTCCGGGTCGCTCTTGGAGGGACCCCTACTATCTTCAAAGGTGACCCGAATGGTAGCTTTCTCGAAACGACGGCTCTTGGGTGTGGTTAAATCGAACTCGAAAATGAGAAGTGACGCAGGATCTCCATCCGGCTCCATGGTGCCATGAATGGCAGCCATAAGCTTTCCTTTAACTTGTATGTTTTGGTTATCATCACTATCATCTACCAATACCTGAGGAAATATCTTTCCGCCGTCATTTCGATTGTGATACCCGCCGTCGGCATTACCATCGCCAATCTGGGTGAGAACAATAATAAAAATATCTTCCATTTTAAATCTGAAGGAACAAGGACCAGATGTGCTTCAATGAGAATAATAGTGTTTGACGACCGGGAAATTGTCGACAATAGATGCTCTTTCATAACAAATCCTCCGCCCTTAAGCTAGGCCTCACTAATACAATCCCGAAGCTGAAACGCTCCGGGCTAAGATGAGCCGAGTAATTCACATGCATTGTATTCCAAAACCGTAGTTGGTGTGGAAGTTGAGTCCAAACGTCGACCCAGTGGCACCCTACATTTGTCAAAATTCCATCCCTATTTGGTCTAAAGTCCCGACTTAGAGCACAGCCGCCCTGGGCCACCCCAATTGGACAGACTGTGGTTCCAGTGGATTTAAACAGTGTTGGCGTAAGAGAACGCTAGTTTGACCTTAGCGCATCGATATTGAAGGATTAATTTGGGATCCCTGAAATGATAGGGACGGGAAGTCGCGCTGCTGCATGGATTCTATGCATCCGCTTACTGTATGAGTTAGGTGGGCGGATTGCCGCAGTGATATGATGGCTTAATGTAAAGCTGAGAACTAATCACGCTCCAAAATTTTCAGCACTGCCGGTAACCATCGAGGGTTGAACATCATGGACCGGGAGACTCAAGAACACAGCGACGACGAAAATACACCTGTACCGCCAAGACAGCCTCCAGCAGAGCCGCCGACTAATGGAAGACCGAAGAAGGGGCAAACCGTCTCGCTCCGTATTCTCAACGAAATCATTGCTAAAGGGCTGGATTTCGGTAATCCCAACTCTTGCATTAGAGATTTTCACCATAATCATGATAAAATGCTCTACAGACAGTCAAAAACAAGCCATGAAAAGCATGAGAATATTTTACATCTCCTGGCTGGAAGGAGCGCTCCTAGTGGGGCGGACAAGGCTCAATGGAAGAAGTATTGGACCAAGGACGCAATCGGACACTTTTTGAACTGGCTATTGAAGCGTTACCCGCATTTTCTCAACCGTTTCGTCGGCAAAGCATCAGAAGGCGCCGAAGACTACCCTTTTGGTAGAGCACTGAATTGTTCAAACCGTACATTTATACAAGCGGTCCTATCACTGGAATCTTTGGAGTCAGAAAGGCTTGGGCAGACTAACGATCAGGCGCCCGTTCAAAGTGGCGTTAGAAGGAAATCGACAGCGCACAAGGAGATTACCGTGCTTTCCGACCCAGGACCTCTCCCTGATATGCTACGTCAGCAGCATAAAGGTCAAGGATATGTTCAACTAGCGGCCACGAAAAACTTAAAACTGCTAAAAGAGGTCACCGAAGCTTGCATCAAACATAACGTCCCAGTTCTGGATGAGGAAGAAGGCACACCATCGCCCCTTCACATTGTCATGAAGAACGTTCATCAATTAGGACCAGACCAGAGCATTTCCGATGATGACGGTGAGGACAGCGACGGTGAGGACACTGTTGACGGCGAGGAGTGGGAGGCGCAGCCGACTGTTTTCACCAATCCTGGTAAATTAGGGAGTCTTTCTGTGTACAAGACTTGGAAAGAGAAGTTACCTTTAGAGAAACAAGAAAAAGATGTACCCCTAGCCACTGGGGAGTCGAATGAGACAGCTTCCAATCCCACTGACCCCGTTCCACGAAGGAAAGTGTCTGAACTACTTCTGGATCTCATGAATGATTTTCAAGGTAATACCGCTCAGATTGATACAGTTCATTTTTTCCTCAACCGCTTCCAAAGGTTTCTGTGGTATCATGTTGAGTACAAAAGACCATTAGAAAAAGATGCACTGAAGGTCGGTGTCCTTGAAACCCCATACCAGACCAGAATCGCCGAATTACGAAATGCATGGATAGACTTAGCAAATTTGCTCCATGACGATAATATTCAACTAAAGGATGAGAAGGACAATCAGGCATCAGAAGAGGAGGCTATTCGCTATGTCATTATCCATGATCGTGTAGCAGACGCTCTCAGATATCATTGCTTTCAGCATCTCGATCGTCAAGAGATTCTCAAATCACTCTACCAACCAGGAGATGGTAAGAATCTTGACGCGCTCCTGCTTAGATACAGCATTATCTAACCTAGATATAGAGCGTCATCTTGACTTCGATCTAGCCGGCCTTCGAGGTAATTCCATCTCAAAGGAGTTGTTGAGGGGTCTATCCCATAATCTTCAATTTGAATGCATTCTACTTTATGTCGCACTTCCAAAATTCCCACCCGTTGACAGAAATGTGGGAGATCAGAACCGTGGGCTTCATAGTCATGACCAATATCAGATACAAAGGTTCGTTCCAGATACCTTCCGGTCACCTAGATGAATCACCGCTAACATTTTTCAAGGCAAACCACCCGTCATCCAGGAATTCTCGACCTGAGTGAGGTTTTCTGCTGGCTTCGGAAACAAGGGGTCAGGAAGATCATCAAAGTTAGCGTCGTCGATTATGGGATTCCTTGCCACAGTGACTCAATCATCGAGAGGTCTTTAGAATGTTTTGGTGTCGAAGTTTGGGATTGGAAAAGGGTCGACCTTTGCACCGATGTTATCGCGAATTCTACCAAAGAGGCACGCGAGATATACCTGTATTCATCCTGCAATAACGCGGTTCTGATGGGTTGGGCGAGTTCGGACGGTCTGTTGGATCCAGTCAAGTTTCCTGAAGTAAGTGTCCTGTAAACTCCCATTCCTTCAATAGTAACGTGTTCCAGCTCAGGAAAGTATATCTGTATATTTCTATGGTGAGACCCCATTTTTAAGATGAGACCTGTCGATTATATTAGATTAATTAGAAATCTCCACCCGTAGGGCCAAGATGGAGATAGAAGAGGGGAATACATCAAAAGATTCAAAGACAAAGTCGAAAAAATCAATGTCCATGTAAAGGTTGAAAATGACGACGGAAAAGTCAGTCACGCCGCTGACTTTCAGAGTACCCAAATTGCTGAACAATCGTAAGTCACGCACCCACTCGCATCACTGTCTACTTCGAAGAATCTCACCGTCTCTAGCAAAATTCAATGGATAAGTCAAGTTTGGGACTTCGCCCAGTTCTTGAGTAAGATCCCCTCAATGTCGAACACGAAGGTTCCCCCTATCAAGATTGCGATCATTGATGATGGTGTGGATACTTCCCTTGGTTCCCTGGCAAAACGAATTGCGAATGGGAAGTCATTCTGTCCTTATGCAGGCTCTGCTACTAGCAGATACATGAATGCCTGGTATGTCCCTTCTGGGCAACACGGAACGATGATGGCGGATTTGATTTGCCAGATCTGCCCGGCTGTGGTTTGCCGGCTCTACGTCGCACGTCTGGATGAGCGCCAGAGTCGATCCGACTCCGGCCGGCAAATCACCGTGAAATCGGCTGCTGAGGTAAGAAATCTCCCTTCTATCACCGTTCAACACTGGTACTGAATCCTAAACCAGGCCGTAAAGTGGGCAATAAACTCCCAAGTAGACATCATTTCCATGAGCTGGTCCATCGAAAAAACGACTGAAAATTTGCGAGAGGGAAATGACTTGCTCACACAGCTCGGTGAAGCCGCAACGAACAACATAATTATGTTCTGCTCTTCCAGCGACCAGGGCATTCTATCAAGTGGGGAATTTTACCCTCATATTTCAACCAAATGTATCATAATTGGAGCCGCGACGGGGGATGGCTACGGTTGCAGCTGGGTTGACAAGAAAGTGAACTTCCTCCTTCCGGGAAAAAACATTCCGTTCAAATGGGAGCGTCCCGATGAACCCCCCTCCAGTTGGAGCGAGTCTGGAAGCTCTTTGGCTACAGCCCTCGCCGCTGGACTTGGTGCAATTTTACTCTACGCCTACCGAGCTTTCAACGACGCCCCAGGATCTACTAATACTGCAGATCTCGAAAGACAGGGAAGACAGAATACGCCCACGAATTCTTCAGGTGAAAGTTTTGACACCCGAGATATGAAGACCATGGGCACAATGATCGATATGTTCAAAAACCTCGTGGAAGATAAGAAGAACGAGAACCAGTACGTTGGTGCTGACCGAGTTTTTAGTCGCATTTTTCTTCGCTATGTTAATGGGAGCGATCCGAATAGTACAGAGCCGGACTCTGCGGATGCGATGGAGAGTCTTGCTAAAGAGGCTGTGGGGTCGACGTCAATACCTGAATTGCCTTGGAACAAGAAGACCAGAACGGGATTGTGGCAGCTTCTTAAGGAAATCAGGAAAGTTCCCACGTAGTCTTTTATTTGTCAGGAGTGCAATTAGCTTCTTGTTGATTGATGTTACATATGTAGTGGTAGATGTTGGGGCCATCAGATAGGGCCTTCATGCACTCCACTAAGTGCCGCGGCACCTTCTGTAATCGACAGAAGCCCCGGTTCGTCCTTGTTCCCGTATGGGCTTGCTCCCGTCTCATCGTTGCTCCGCCTATATCGGCTTGCTCCTGGTATCGTTTGTTGGACGACTCGCCTCCCCTTTTCTTCCTTCTATCATAGATGGTTCTCTTTGAGTAGTCAGTCAGAATTTAAGCTGTTTCTCACTCCTAGACCTCATCAATATATCTAGCTAATCAAATTCTATCCTAGATGTACGCTTCCATTGCCCCCTGTTACTGGCCAAAGCTGGCTAGGAAGGCTTACAGGACACGACTTTAAGCAAGCCCTAAACTTAGCACTTAATAGGGAGCTTGAACGAAGATATCGTAATAAATAAAAGGATCTCTGCCAGATCTCTTCATTTTCCTTCTGCCAGAGATAATAGACTTGATGTCTTGTTACAGGTTCTCCTTCTGGAATCATATCTGGTCCCGAAACTGAGTACTAAAGGTGTCCACGTCCTAGTTGAGTAACTTCTAATTTTCAGGAAAGAGCGCAAGAGGTTTGAGGAAACTTGAAATAATCACCCCGAACACGTGCTCCTCACTAAAATGTGACCGGTCATGATCTCGAGCATTTTCTTCTATTGGGTCCGCTTTATATTATTGTACATAAGCCTGAGGAATACTAGGATCAAGAACTTCAAGAGCCCACGCTACGAATAATCCAAGCCAAGCCGGGCCTATCCAAGCCAATCAGCAGCGGTTTCCTTGGTTTGTGTTGGAATGTTGACCTTAATTGTACGTACATGCTATGAGTTTATCAATTCGATATTTTCTTCATACTTAAGGGTCCTATCATAGATCTAACCTCTAGCTCCCCCCCCCCTCATCCACCACTCTCCTCTTCGGTGTAATCACGTTAATGCCTCACAGAAGCACAGAAGCAGGGCTTCAAATAAGCCAAGCCAAAAACCAAGCCACTCTAGTTTTTTATCTGAAAGCAATGAAACTCGCAACTCTGATAAACCACCGTCCAGCCAAGTTCTTTATTATTAAAACACGTAACTTCCTCCACCGTCAAATTTATCAGAAGGGAAGACTACAATATTTCATAAACTACTACTTAAAGCCGAGTCAGGCTAGGTGTGAGGATGCCGTTCCACTCATAAATGTTGGGGAAAATTGGTTACGGGAGCTGACCGCCACATCTACAGTAGCTAACGTATAAGCTATATAGCTAAAGAGGAAAAGAGATAATTGTTGTTGTCTCTAATGAATGACTATTATATACGTAGATTCACCGGAATAAAACCTTTACGCGTACCAAGCGTAGGACCTAGTATACTACTACAGTAGCCTATTTTCTCCACATATAACTCGGAGTAATCTTAAGAAGCCAGGCTTTAAATGTACGGAAACGGAATAGTGACGCGCGTAGGATAGATACCTTCTCTAGTTATTAGTGATGTAACCCTTAATTGTTGTTTATTACATAACTTAGTTGTTATATAGAGTTGTTGTCACGTAAGCGATATGAATCCAAAATCTGGTTAACCTTTGCTTGCAACCTATACAAAGTCGATGTCTGCCTTCATCTCTCTAATAAGCTAACTACAGCAAATGATGCTTTGAGTGACGATTCTCCTTGGACCATTGAACTCGTAGACTCCTGCACTTTAGTTTTCAATTATATTCTACAGAATCGCCAGTTTATTGGCTAGACAGCTTTTTTCTTAGAACAGAATTAAAAAAAGCACCGTGGTGAAGGAGAAATACCTAAGGCCCTAGAAGTATAGAAGGCAACCTTTCTATTAGGAAATACCGTGTTCTCCGTATATTCGTTTACTAGTAGGCTTCTTGTGTACTATATAGTGCTGGAAAGTTCTACGCTCGTTGAACTTGAATCCATTTACACCCAATATATACATGTCCTTGCGGTGCAAATAATTACTAGCAATTTCCCATTCCTTAATGGAAAGCTGAAATGTGTCAAAGCGAAAAAGACGCCTGAGAAACCTTTATAAGTTGAAGGCAAAGGGAAGGCTTCAATGTTAGAATACATTCCAGAACTGGAGGCTAAATACTACTAACTACTATGCGTCTGAGAGCTGCACACACAGCGTGGGAGAAGAGCAAAAGAACAACGCAGAAACTGCAAAATCTATGATAAGAAGCCTAACAGAAAGCAGCATCTAGGGTATTGCCATGTAAGCCAGAACTGCGTGATGGAGCAACCCAAGCTTCGTGTGACGTGTCCCAAGTACTTTGATGGAAGTGATCTATCGGAACTCGATAATTTTGACTCAGCGTTGGACTCTGAGATACTAGCAGTTGACGACTCGAAGGATTCCTCCGATAATGAACTGAATCTAATATTCGAAACTGATATTGTCAAGTCTTATAGTCGGCTGTCGTTGGAATAGTCTTTAGGAGTAGGAACGTTCCTTCCAGGCTCAACTCAATATATGACGGGAATGGAACTGGAACCGAGCTCCTGCAGCAACAAAAGGCGATAGTCAGGTAGATAATTACACAAGCCAATAGAGAAAGCGTTAGAGGCAGTTAAGGTGCTTGCAGGTTCTTGCAGAAGTCCAATCTAGGTTGCTATCAAGTTGTTGGAGGAAAAACCCTGATTCATGAATGGGGGCTACGAAAATACACAAGGAAATGACGTTTGATCTCTAGACTAAAACGACCATTTTTGTGAGTATAAAGAACGAAGATTCTCGAGAAGCGCCGAGGAATAGTATGGCTAGCTAGAGAGAAAGACAGGAGTGAAAATTAATATATAGTGTATAAGTGCTACATATAGAGTATCCTCGATCTACGGGTCTCCTACAATTTAATTACAGCAGTCTTTCCACATCTCTTTAGCAATCTTATCCCCGAACTTCTCCATCTGATCGGCGCCTCGCGACCTAGATAGCGCTGGAAAAGTAGTACATAGAACCTTCTGACCTTGTTTAATACTTATCGTTACTATCTTTAGATGATCGACTCCTTCCTGTCGATGTATGAAATTGAGGAGGCCAAGGTGCCCTAGAACCTGGCGGACCTAGATATTGAGTGAAAATCCAGTTGGGATAGATAAAATAATACATATCTTGAACCGTCGCTAGCCAACACTGAAGACTCATATTTCGACGATGTTATTATGCAAGGAAGCATTATGTAGCAAAATCTAATTAGCTCTTATGTTTTCTAGTCTAAGTATAATTAGCCTATGATTCGCAGAAGTATAGAAATGAGGGCGTAGCTTGTCAGGCTTCTTCTTCCAATGGCACATTGGCACCGTACTCCTTGATATGGTGCCAGAGCAAACTCGCTATTCTATTCTATTCCCATACTAGTATCCAGCATCACTTAGCTGATACTTTCCCTCGGATGTAGTAAGCCCATGATAATCTTCCATCGTATCGTGAGCTGACCTTCCCAACCTGCCATAGCTGAAACTTATACAAAATTCATGTTGAAGGAAGTCCCTACTAGTAGTGATTGAGATATTACTACTATGATAGTACCGTTTTAGGCCTACTATGTTTGGACGCTCGCCGAGGGACGCGAGGCGAGCCAGGAAATCAACACCTGGCACTTTGTAAATGCTTTTATCAATCAATATAACGTATTTTAAAAATTAAATTATACAAATTTATTCTTTGGGGTATGCTCTATATAGTTCATCTTGAGCATTTTAATTAGAACGTGTTAGGGTCTGTTTATTTGCGTGAGAAGTTTTGCATTCAAGAATGGCTCATCATGGCCATTAACTTGTCCCGGCTCTCTAAGTGAAAATAAGGGTTTTCAATGCTAAAAATTTCTAAAAAACCAAATATTTATCAATTCCCTTTATTTTGAATGTGGGAAATCAACTGATTATAGGTTGTTGTTGATGCTATTTAGCACCAGTTTTAAATTTGCTCTTCGGTAGTACGGGGACCTGGCTCGCCAAAAAAAATCTTTCACCGCCTTTAAATAGAGCGACTGTTAGGGCAAACCCCGTGAAACCAATGCCAAATAGCATCAGCAACAACCTATAATCAGCTGGTTTCCCGCATTTAAAATAAAGAGAATTGATGAATATTTGGGTTTTAGAGCTTTTTAGCGTTGAAAACTCATATTTTTATATAGAGAGTCGGGACAAGTTAATAGTCATGGCGAGTCATTCTTGAATGCGGGGCTTCTCATGCAAATAAACGGGCCCAGACATGCTCTAATTGAAATATCCAAGATGAAATATATAGAGCATACCCCAAAGAATAAGTTTCTATAATTTAAATTTTAAAATATGTTGTATTGGTTGATAAAAGCATTTACAAAGTGCCAAGTGTTGATTTCCTGACTCGCCTCGCGTCCCGGCTCCTCGGCGAGCGTCCAAACCTAGTAGTTGATTACAAAGCAATTATTAATTAACCTATCTTATTTTATTAATGCAGGTGATTATTATGCGTCCAATATAGGTGCATCCATTTATACTCATACCGTACAGTGTACTAGTACAGTATACGGTAGTACAGAGCAGAGTACGTATTCTCTAGCTTCTCCCCAACTCCAATAATAACTTGGTGCATACATGAAGGACGGCAATCGAAATTGATAAATGAGCAAACGACAATATATACAGCCCGCACACCACTTATGTAGTAGTAAGGACTCACTGCATGACAGTTCCGTGTATATACGTACACGCAAAGGCCAGAGGGAAGAAGAGATAGAAAGGGACACAACCGGAGATAATACTCTATCTTCTGCATTAGCTTCTTCACCTGTTGGTATAGAGAGTGCGACCATGTCGGCTTTTGAGAGGCAAAGGGAAGATCTGATTAGGGAGATTGCGCTGGTGAGTTATTACATCCCTAGCCATTTCGACCGAGGTGTTTTCTGTGTGCATATATACATACATGGGTGTGAATATGGTCTTTATCTTCAATCCATCGAATTGCCCAATAGTCAGCCTATTTTGAACATTACTAACGAGCGTATGAAACCAAGACAGGGTATGGAAGCCGTCCTTCAAAACATCAACCGCTTGAATCGGAACTTAGAAAGTATTATTACTGTAAGATGGTTTTTAAGCTTTCACTCCCTTTTCTCCCCAATTCTCTCAAGTCTATATATTCATCTCCTTCCATAACCACGTACCTTCAAATTTATGTGATATTCATATAATTTCGAAATCAGGTCGGAAATGAATTCAACTCTGTCGAAGCCTTGTGGTCGCAATTTGAGAATTTCATCGGTCGCCAAGGAGAGAGTGCCACTACCGTGGGCGCCGGTAATAGCAATAGTCATCATGAAGGTAGTGGGAGTGGTAACGCTAATACGGAGAATGACGATAACAATAATCATGCAAATGACTGATGGTCGTGGCAAGGATGGCGAAGGTGCTGGAAAGAAAGAAAATACTATAGGCCTGTGCATTATTTATCAAGGGGCAGCGATCAACTTTGGAATCATCTGAATATCATGTATCTCCGGTGCTTTACACCATATATAGCTGTGGTGCACGAATATTGCGTTGCATAAGGCCAAGCCCCTTGTCCTGGCCGTGAGGAGAATCGGGGTGCTGATATTGTTCACAGATGTCCCCAGCCATGCTTGCAATCTGCAAGCAAGGACGCTAAAACAGCCCGTAGCGCAGGATGCAATTAATAAGAATGCCCGACAGCTTACGGGCCCATACAAAGTGAACATATCATAGCCCTTCCATCCCTTCCTTTCCGTTTTCAGGGCTGAGCTATACAGGGCTGGACTATATTGCGCTAGTTCGCAACTCTTTTCCTGTCAGTTCTGTTGCTTTCTCCGTTTATTCCGTCTTTCGTTAGATAGACACTAGGCTATAGTGTTATGTAGTATACACTCAGCAATTCTATGGAACAGCAATGGTTATCATAGAAATGATGGTGGTGGAATTGGTATAGAGAATGACAGGTTTTGACAACAATAATGACCATGTAGGGGGCGGTGGACGGCGATGCCGATGGAGAGATGGTGAGTGGATGGCTTGATAGGAAGGAAAAAACATCATAGGCTTATATTGACAGTTGTGATAACATTGTTCATTTCCACTCTCTACCTCTTTCGCCTGAATGTCGCGAGACGCTTCGAAGAGAACTACCGTACAAGCAGAAGGAAAGGGGAAGAGATGCAGGTAACGGAGAGTAGCTTTGAATATTGATGATCAGAATCTGCATTATCTCATAATCGAGCATAAAGGGCCTCCTCGCACCGATGAACGCCTTTTCCATGCATGTGCACGATGCTCACCCATCGGAAGGAAACACCCATATGACATCCATAAACAAAGGAATATGAGAAAGAAAGAAAAAAAAAACAAGAAACATGCTATTGGAACCCAATGTCAGGATTGGGACAGGTCAGATGATGTGGCCAAAGAGGTCATGGCAAGAACAGTGAAAACTAAGGGTTGTAGACCTCATTAACAAAAGACGTTCACAGGAATACAAGGGAATGAAGGCAGTGATAAGAAAGAGAAGCCGATGGAAAGCGAATGGGAGAGGGAAAGAAAAGATGTTGAAAAAGAGAATCATATCCGTCTCAAGGTAGCCCAGCACCCTTGCATAGCGAGGGAACTGCGCAGGACGTCACTAGCAAGTTCCGATCGTTGGCGTAGTGGAAGAAAAGACAAGGGCAAAAGAAGACAGCTTAGAGAATTTTGCAGGTGCGTTTCTTCACCTTTCTTCCCCCGCCACCTGCATGACCCTTGTCATTGCAGTCGCGACCATACCAGCCTTGCTCCTCGATACCAATGGCGGTGTTGACGGCAAGCTCAAAGACCTCATCCACCCCACGCATTTCCTTGCTGCTGCACTCGATATACGCGGCACCCATGCGCTGAGCTACCGCCTGGCCGTGCTCTGGAGTGACTGGGGTCAGGCCTTGGGTTTTGAGAAGCTCGATGCAGGCTCGCTTAGTGCGCAGATCGGATTTTAGGCCAACCAAGATGACGGGAGTTGTGGGACAGAAATGGAGAACTTCAGGATACCACTGCGCACCTGTTAGTCGTGATACTTGAACTAGTTGAGGAAGGGGAGGTATCAAGGTAACCCGCTCACCTTATCCATCACGTTCTCCAGCGAGACAGGACAGTCAATGGCGAAGCAGACGAAGAGGAGATCAGTTTCGGGGTAGGATAGAGGCCGAAGCCTGTCATATTCTTCCTGACCCGCAGTATCCCAGAGGGCAAGCTCGACTGTCTTGCCGGAAGGTCCATGGATGGTTTGTGTGATATAATTTTCGAAAACGGTGGGGACGTATTTCTATTGACGTTAGTTACCGACTTTATTCCCTAAACAGCAAACGGTCGGATCATGCCTCTGGGAAATACCCCTGCGAGTAACTGATCAAAAGACATGTCTTCCCGCACCCGCCATCTCCCACCACAACGAATTTCTTCGAGTAAGCGGGAGGTAGAGTAATGTTTGTCGCCTGTGACATTCGTCCGGTCGATATGCTCGTGTTTGTGCTCGCCGTCCCATTGCTAGCGTTGCTAGCTCTCATGCTCTGGCTGCGGACACGCGACCGACGTGGTGACATGGACGACGGAGGCGTGGACTCGCCGTAGATGGAGTGACGCCGCATTGGGGCGTAACTTTCCATATATGCAACATCCGACATGTTCGCAAGCTATATCGGGGACCTTCCGTGCGATGTGACGTGCCAGCCGTCTAGGATGCTGAAGTTCGTTTGCTGGTGGATGATTTCCCGCGCTTCGAGGCTATGATAGGAGGCAGAGGGAAAAGATGAGACGGATAGAAGAGAAGATAGCAGGCTTCTCTAATGACAAGATGGATCCTTCAACACTTATGATACTATAATTAATGGATTACGGATTATCGAGATTATCATTTCTGTTACTTATCTACTGCTGCATTAATACGTATAATGGCTGCGAAACAAGAGTTGTTTATCAGAGTTGCCATGGCAACGAACACGAGCTTGGAAGGAACGAAGAACTACAATACATGTACCTGTATGCACTATGCAACCTTCGTCGCATTTGGATTCTGCCTTTTATTGGTCGGTCCCTGAACCAGCTTAAATTAAACCTAATATTGGTTGTTGGGGTTTCGGGCATTACAATGATACATATACGTACTAATGTATTATAGCATGTGTTGCTAGATACCGATCAATGTGAAGTAGCATATACAAGTACTCAACTATCGAGTCTTCCTGCAGGGGGTCTTATTGTTGACTCTCAAAGATACCTATTTATTATTATTATTATTGAGATAATTGCTTTTCCCCCGTTTCTATGACATTTCAATCACGGGCCACTGCTGCTTACATGTACATTACATACTAATATATTTAGGGTAGTGGTATAGCCACACCAATTATATTCCTGCCACACCAATTGTCTTCCTGCCACACCAATTATCTTCCTGCCA
>JAHQZX020000448.1:0-64888 GCA_019804575.2 Pseudotulostoma volvatum
AAAGTCTAAGGCTAGCGCTAAAGATAGCACTGATAGCGGCTGGGGTGGTATTGCTCCTTTGAAAAAGCTGCATAATACTGTAGATTTACTCGGGAATTCAAATATCCTGTATCAAAGCTGGATGCATGCAATCGGCATAGTTCTGGGCATTGATAATGCAACCCGCTGGTTTTGCTGGTGCCACATAATCGAAGTAGCTGTGACGAAGCGCGCGGCTATTGTTGATTGGCTGATGGAAAATAGTGATGTTGTTGGTGAGAACAGTTTGGAGAAGGATGACTGGGATCTACTTCAAAAAACATATGACTTCTTCCTCATTTGCAAGGAAGCCAATTCATTGCCAAAGAGCCAGAGTAAGTTACAATCAGCTAGTCATTCTGAAACCTAGCTAACTAGAGAGTAGGCCGAAAGTGATGATGTACGTATGTGTAATGCAGTAGATATGGCTGTTTTTGTACTGAACAAGTACTACCGCCTACCAGAAGCGGTCCCAGCCTATTCTGCTGCGCTATTACTAGATCCTTCAAAGAGGAGACAGTACGCTGGAGACATAGATGAAGCCATTGAACGTGCACGGCCTTTCTGGGAAGGAAGGTATAGGAGTTTACCGGTTTCAAAGTCTAATGAGTCATGCCCTCTGTCAGCCATTAAATGACAGCTCCAAGAAGAAAGGGCAAAAGCTCCAAGCACTTTCCGCCTTTTCCAGTATACGGGCTGAGGTTCGTGGTGTGTTAGAGGAGGAGCCCAACGATGAATTTCAGGTGTTCATCGATGCGGTAAAAGTCAAACCCGGGGCACGTAACATGATGCCTCTAGAGTGATGGTATCTCGAAGAACACCGCGACCAGTTTTCCCGGCTATCCAGAATGGCATTGGATGTGTTATCCATCCCGCCGATGTCCGATGCACTGGAGAGGACATTCTCGTGTGGGAGGAGGACTGTGACATGGAGCAGGGCTAAACTCGAGGCCAAGAACATTGAAATGGTGGAATCCCTAGCGAACTGGCTTTCGCAAGGGTTTATACCCCCTGATCAAGGAATTAAAGACATCCTTGATTCTCTAGATACCGCCATATCTAAGAGTGATGATGTAGATAGTGACTCAGATAAAGAATGCTGATACTGTGATAATATCAACCTGTATATGCCACCAAGTATGTACAACTTACTAACAGATCTGACTACTTTTATACAAATTGTCGCAAGGTCCCTTCATTGTGATCAGGCCCAAAAAAATAGTAAGATTTGGATCACCCGCTAATTTAGTTGATTTGCTCTACATATTGCACAGACGTCCAATTTCAAGATCCTGTCGGCCAGTCACTCACCGCTCAGCACCACTGTACAGTGTATGTACTATGACCCAGCAATTGTCTAGCGCTTCAATACTGCAGGACAATATGTTTCAGAGGATTATAATAAGTGCCGAAATACCCCAGCAGAGCAATCATAAAAGGTATTTGGTTCTAATAGCATCTATGCGACTTGGATTTTCTGCCATGCTAGTTCCTACCATACTACTAGTAATACTAACTAGTTCATACTAATACTAGTTAACAAATCCCCTAAATCGCCAAGTCTGCCTCTGGGTATCAGGGTCCAGTGTTATACCCTTTAAGGTCAAGTGCTAGTCTGCTAGCGTTCGCGCTACTGGGTCTCTCTCCAAGATAAGGTCCGTTAGGTAAGCAACTTAGAATAAAAATACAAAGGTTGTAAAAAGTGATAACTGTGCACCTTTTTATGGTCAAGCGGTATTAAACATAAGAGTCTGAATGCCTCGGTGATGGTGGAACGCGAAAATAGGCCTTCATGTAACATTCGCTAGAATGAATAAGCAGTAAATTACCGTATTGTACGGTATTTCACGTATTTTAATGATGCATGATCTAAAATGGCGGATAATGCACCCGCAAAAGATAGGTAAGTTGTAGTATTATATAGAAATTGGAACGAGAGTTCTATCGTAGGCTTCTAGCCTATTGAGAACGAAAATGGCACGCTAACAACGGGCCGCCGCGATGTACGATTCGAAATGTTCGACTGATTGAATTTTGGCCGATCGAAACCAAACGAAGAAAGTATCTATAACACGCCTTCGGAGTTTTTATCATTCCCATTAATAATATTCGTTATTGCTGGCTTTCGCTGGATCCAGAAACATAGACACAACCCGGAGTATTCAGGTCCTGGCCAGAATAAGCATAGATGTAGATTACTTGAGTAAATAGCAAGAAGTGAAAAGTTATTGCGAAAGGGCTGTGCAATTGGAATAGGAAAAGTCTTGGGTTGCTCAGTACATCATTCCTACAAAGAAGAAAGTACTAAGCAAAACTCTTGAATGCATGAGGCAGATACATCGCGCTATAAGACAATTTGCAGAAACCATCGCAAAGGCACCTAAGGCCTCCAGTTTAAAATTGAGACCAGGATTAATGGGTGGTAGGTCTGGGCTCTTACAAACTGGCTCAGTTTATTTCCAAGTCCCTATAGTATAACGGGGGCATGAAATGCATGTATAAGCTAGGCGATACCGGGGAGCCCTGGGGCAGTGAGCCAGATAGCGGTAGTTCTTCTCCCGTATGCCCATCTAACGTTAAGTCTGCCCTTCGCCAGCGAGGAAGGACTGCACCACTTACAAACTTTAGTAGGCCAGCCCTGGTCCACCAGCTTCCTTACCATCCTGTTAGGGTTGACCGCATCGAACCCCCTTTGATATCGAACATGGCGAGGGTTGCAGCCTTTCGGCGGCTGTTTAAAGACGTAAAATAATGCAACAAAAACAACAATAACATAGGGGAAAGCACACGTGTTAGCACTTATATTTCTCTCCTATTGGCACTCATCATAGCCGGGTGCTACAACTAGAGCTGCCAAGAAAAAGCATAAAAGGAAGGCCGAGGCACGCGCTGTCGCATGCGCGTATGAATGCCTGCATGAAGGACACCGGCTGGAAGAAGGATGTGGGGACTCCAATAGTGACGGACAAGGAAACTACATGATGGTGGACGAGGCATGTGAAACGACGCCTGGGCCCGACTTCATTGAACGGCTCTTTGAGACACAGATGAAGGCAAGAACTAAGATAAAGGCTCTCTTGATGGAATTCTGTCATGGGTTTGATAACATTATCGACCAAATGCTTGACGAATCTGGGGCAGACCAGGTGGTCCCCGGCACCTAACGAGCCTCCCAAAGAGGCTAGCTCGGCCTGCGCCAAGCGGGAAGCCCCAATCGAATAGAGTGTTCATAAGGCTGCCAGAAGACTCGGCCCTACGGTCCGTACATCCACTATACATTATAAAGACGATCAATAGCATCCCGCCGCTCGGAAAAGAAGTTCTTCGTTCGAACTGGGATCGCAGTCACACCAAAAGCCGGGACTACGGTGCAAGATTTGTTGTCCGACAAGGAGAAAATTTCCCAAGCCCTTGGAAACAGACGAGTTGAGGTGATGAGAAATGGGTGGTGGTTAAAGTGCATGATCTCCCAACGAGAATGACAGTAGTTATGGGGGCCCGCCTGAGGGTAGAATACCTACCACCCTACCTTTAGGGTGTGAGACGCCTCAGTGACTATCCAGCGTAAGCTCACCGGAGGCACCTAAGAGGGTGTGACAGATAAGTGGGTTGGAATTTTTTATACCATTAAGTTGTAAAAAGTAACTGTGCACCTGTTTACGGCCGAGTGGTATTTAACAATATTCTATCCCACTTTTGATAAAAGCCTAACGTCTCAGAATTTTGAATGTTATGTATATCAATATGAAATATGGACATTAGGCGAGTGCAGATCCAAAACGTATCACGGACATCGAATGCCACTTACACGTCTAGTGTATACTTGACGTTAGGGCTCCTATCGAATTTGCGAATTTCGAAGTTCGACAATTTACCCGCATGAATTGATTAATGTTGCTGTACACGACTATTTTACATGCTTTTTAACCAGTTCCTTCGCCTTCAGCATATCCCTCAACATAATAATTCAAGTCCGTAGTGTATCCCCATTCATCGCAAGACGCTGTATACCAATATCGCGTCCAATATTGAAGAGACGCTTGATGTCGACTTCTGACAAAGGTATTGGAAGATAATCGCACGCCGCCTACGCCATGAGCTTAAATTCACCTCGATTGGCGTTCCACCAGCGTAATATCCACTCTTTTTGGTCTTCCTTTGCGTTGCCTCTGTAAGCAACTCATGGGTTATTAAGATATCGATCAATGTCGGAGGTTTCGGGTGTGTCTTCGACAGATGACTGGTATGGCTCGAGGAATCGATATTTGAGGCTTTTATATTCGTCGTTCTCTGTATTTAGAGGCAGGGAGGGTTCAGAGGGTAGGTAGACTTGAAGAACTCGCGGATTCGTTTGATCACGTTGTCAGCGTGAGGCATGTGGTCTTTGATCCATTGTGTCTTGATCCGGGGGTCGAGAACTGAGGCAATTAGGTAAATATCATTGTCTCGCATGAAGCTGTTATATTTCTCGAAGGTCTCAACTCTAGCTTTTGACAGCATTAACGGGGGTATCGTCAAAGGCAGCATTAGTATTTGCCCTCTTTCCCCGTAATCAAGTTCAATATAGCCTGAATTTGAATATAGAATCGAGCCGCAAGCTGGAGTGTAGGCTGTTCTCGTGAGACAAACTCTGTGTACTCCCAAAACAGGTGTAGCAATGTACGAATATCTTCAAGTCTTTGCCAGTGCGCTAGAATAGGGCAAGAGAACTCTAGCCAACATTTTACCTCTATTACGTAATAAAAGTTCGACCAATTACGAATCGAATCGAACTCTTGCGGGGTTCGTACGAATCGAACCTTTCTAATGTTCAACTCGATTTAATTCGATAGGAGCCCTACTGAAGAGTTTAATACAACTCATTACGGTTGACTAACCGTATATGTACGGTAAAGTGGAACCATGGGTGGGTATGGTATATCTGTCGGGTTAACTTTATTAGCACGTTTATCTCATTTTTAATACTGATCAGTCCGAACGATTAGATTTAAGTGATCTTGGCGGCTAGGTAGCCTGACGGAAGCAAGCTTGACTGAGCTTGGCCTGATCGATAGTAGGACTTCCAATCAGGCTACCTGATATTTGGCTTAGCGTACCTGACGTTCGGCTTGGCATACCTTGCCTGCCTTACCTAATGTTCGGCTTAGCATACCGGGAAGATGCTAATGTTCGGCTTGGCATACCTGATTGCTGGTGCCTTACCTGATGGTAGATGCCTTACCTGATGCATATCTGACGTTAGGCTTGGCGTACCATGACTCTTTTTTTTTGTGAGAGGACATTATATAGTTAACTAGAAGTAACTATGCATTACAAAGATATTCATCCCTTGGGGAATGTAGAAACGGTAAATGATTACGATCTAATGTAGCTACTAGATTAGATCAAAATAAAAATAAGCAGTGATTCATTATTCACTCGATTTACAAGATCTGCCTTTAGCCAGTCTCGCATGCTCCTAACCTCTGGGCCCCAAGCGATTTCGCTCGTCAGTAATCGGCTTTTGGACTGCTGAGAAGATCCGTTCCACCTCACTACATCACAGGTATTGAAAATAGGTCAAAAGCCATACGTGCAAGGATAGGGAAATCAGTCTCATGCTCCTTCCACTAGACAAGGGGATCCTTCATCCTTATAGTGTGAGGTCTCAGAGGCCGTCTGGGAAAGTTGTGATGCTTTGGAGGCGGCATCATCCAAATCGAGATGGGATAATTGAGAGGTCGTACATTCAAAGACATCATTGCCTTCGAATTCATTACCCACTGGGCTTTGACTCCTTTGGGTAGGTGGTAAAGATGATTTTGAAGTCATAGTTGACACAACGGTAGCACTATAACCCGAATTTGACAGGGACTGTTGAAGGATTACGCTTGGAATAAACGTCTGAATGTGAAATTTTACTCAGTAACTACCCCCAGCTGGACGGCTAACTTATTCTTAAGAGATACGTGGCTGGCTTTCTAAATCCTGTACCTTGTCTAGCTCTCTACCACTGGCTATGGCACACGCCTGCTGGCGTCTTCACATAGTGATGAATTACATAGTACTACATATGATATAGCTCGCATTATAACTTAGTAACCAAAGGCATAGCTCCTAGCAGTGTAGTGGCGTGACGGCGCAGGCAAAGATTTGTTGAGCTTGTCGATGCATCTAAAGGAAAAGGTAGCACTTAATGTGTTTGCCAGAGCAGCTGACGTTATGGTTTATTCTCACAATTCTATATACCACATATTTTCTAAGCTAAGATTAAGAAACTCGTTACATGCAACACATAAAATAGGCATAAGCATGGCAAGGTCATTCCTCACTCTATGGTCCGATGGATTAAAACATGAATGAAGGAGAACAGAGAAAGTAAGGATCGAAGGATATCGGCGACGCCGAGTGCCATGCAATGCAACGGTAGAAACGGAAGTCGAAGAAATCATATATAGTAATTCCAGGGTTAATATTATCTAGTTGAACGTTAACACGGGTCGACCGGATATTTAGAAGATAAAAGTCAAATAGAATGAAAAGGCATTAGTAAGCGTGCCATAGAGAGGAATGACTCTGTCACTGCTCTCTCTCTTTATATACACGTTCATAAGTAGGCATCCCTGAACACCAACGTTGACCAAAGGAATCGAGGCCCCACCAGAAAAGCTGATGATATTGGTGGCTGAGGCACTTCGCTCCTGCAGCGTGATGAGTCCCAGAGAGGTCCGAGATCAACCGCGGAGTCTTTTCTAGTTTCTACCATCATTGCTGTGATATGACGGTTCCAAGGAGCAAAGCTAGGCCCTAGAACGGCGCTGCGTGAAGCCCCGTCGGAGACTCTGGCCCCAGACAGAATCATCTAGAGAATTCATTACATCTTGAATGCTGACGGCGCTGTTCCGCCGTGAATGCGTTGGGGAATCATCCGAGGGGAGCTGTCGCTCTATATCGATGTTCGTAGTGGGCCGGTGTGCCACGTTTGATGGACTGAATTTGGTCCATTCACTGGGAGAACTTGAGCTCCGCGATAGACTAACACCGCTGGTGTCGACGTGAAGCGAAGGCCGAGAGGGCATTCTGGACTCTGCAGATTGTGGTGATAAATTTGGTGAAGGAGATCTACTTGATGCGTTTCTCTGTGGTGTTGTGGCCTGGTTCTCATCCTGGGATTCGACAAGGATTTCGGGCACTGCGAAGTGGGGAACTACCGCCAGGCGAGCGAGTCGTTTAGCATTGATCATCTGGCGGAATTGACGAGACCAGTAGAGGGTGTCGAAGAAGCCAATGACAGTGTTTCGCCGAACCGCCTCTTCGACCCGCTGCATCCTCGCGCGACGTCGGAGGAATTCTTCCAGCCTACGGAATAAGCACATTAGCAGAAGAAGCGACACTACAATGAACCTTTGGGGGGGCCAACGAACCTCAAGCTCTTGCTGTCGTTGATCACCTTGTAATGAGCAAGGATCATGAGGCATGCTGAAAACGAAATCCCCCGTTCAGGGTCAGCAGATACTAAGACCTCTTCGTAAAAGTTATTCAAACGTTGTCGTCTCTCCCTTATGACACCAACTGGAATTTGATTCACAATGCTAGCCAGTTGCTTAAGGTCCATTTGCTCGTCGATCTTCCTGTGTGACGATAAGGGATCTTGAACGTTGAGTCTACACCGTTCCATTATACTTCCAATGGTGAATTCGCCATCGTAGATACGCATTTCGAATATCCCGGAGAGTTCCTGTTGAATGGTTAGTGATGATCAATGCAAGGTGCTGGTTCTCAATGAACTAACCCCGAGTAAGCGAGGGAATTGTTCTTTGGAGATGTAACTGGTAGCATCAGGGTCGAAAGTGGCCCAGGCCTGTTTGAAACGACGAATGTCCTCTCTGCTGATTGCATAGAGTCCGCTGCTACGCTGATACACATAAGAGAAGCTCTCAAAAATGAGAGACACAAACAAAGACACGAAGATATACATGCTAATGATATTCCAGGAAATGAACAATGAACGAGCCCACGATGGGCTGCCGCAGTCGGAATTGAGAAAATTGCTATCAGGAGTACAGTGTGGTGGTCTCATAGTAGCAAAATCTTCCATGAGTTGGTTCCAACCCTCGCCACAACTAGTGCGAAAGAGAAAAATGAGAGCTCTAGGGACATCTCGGAAATTGAGATTGTTGTTCTCGCTCGCGCCAAATTTTGTGAGGCCAAAGGACTGGGTCATCGCGATGGCGTATACAAGAAACAAGACTACCCAGGTGGCCAGGAGGTTCCCAATAGCCGCCAAACTTGCTGCGGCCGTCTTGAAAAGTTGGTCCAGTTGATTATTTCGAGGAATCACAAGGAGTGTGATTGCGACAAGAAAGAGCTTGTTCAATTGTTGGAAGATCTGACCAGAGAAAATGAACCCAAGTATTGTGGTAACCAAAGCTCCAGGCGCCGCCGCCAGTGCAAAGAGGTCCCAAGAACTGCGACTGAACCGACGCCAACCCAGCCCAATGACACGGATTATTACATTTGAGATATGGACCAAAATACAAAATAGGAATAACGCCTCTATAAATTTAGGTTACTTACTAGAGATCAACAGCACTCGGGAAGGATTTAAACATACCTCTTGTCTGATCCCACCAGAGAACCCGGGGATAGAACTCAAGAACGAGAAGCAACAAGTGAAGCAGAAGGATTGCAGTAACGAAATTTGCCCACCGGCCATGCTTCTTCACGGCGGTCCTATAACACCAGACCTTCCACCGCTTGGACTTACTGTTGATGGACCGTTTCGACGGGGAAATCTGCCTGAGGAGCTTTCGCAGTTCCAGCCAAGATCGCTGCTCGGCGGTCAAGTATGCAACACCAGTTTGTTCAGTGTAATTCCGCATGAAAACTGATACAAATAAAGTTAAGACGAAGACCGACCCGAGCAAGTTGAAGACAACGAAGAAAAGTCCGTTTGGCTGCGACGCAAAGGGCGTAGGCTGTTGGCCGACACCTGTAATGCTCATTGCACTCCATTGCACATCGATCCAACCTTCCTGAGAGACAATTTGGAAGAGAATGAAGAGTGAGTTCCCAAAATCATCGAAGTTGTAGTAGGGATTTGCAGCCACCCTAGGTGCCATAACGTTCCAATTATACGGCGAACTTGGATATTCTCCAATACAGAAGCTTAGACTGCTACTGGGTAAACTAAGGTCATTGCATTGCACCATTTGCCCATTGAAGAGTTGGAGGCTATAGATGGCGAAGGGAATAAGAAAGCTCATGGAGACAAACGCTGCCTGCAAAAGTCAGTCGAACAATTCAAATGTGCCGTTCTACTTTCAACTTACGGAAATGACCTTCCAGCCACCGACAATGAAGACGGAATGGAAAGTGTCTCTCGCACTCTGACTGACATTCAACAACCTCAACGCCCTCAAGGCTTTAAATGCACCTAGAGACCTGGAGACTCTGCGATCATCATATAGAGCCGTTATGACGTTTGTCCAGAGCGTTATGAGCACAATACCATCTATTAAACCCCACGACCCGCGAAAGTACGCGTTAGGGGTCCAGAAGAGCCCATCCGCAATCACCTTGATGATTGCTTCGACAGTGAACAATATCGCAAAGCCCAGGTCGACATAAACAAACCAATTGTGGACGCTATACGGGTGGTGTTGAAAGTAATCCCGCTGATAAAGCGGAGTTGTTATGCAGGCAATAAGCACCATTGCAATGATGGCTGCATAAATAAACGCTGAGAAAGCATACCAGAGTGGCTTGTATGGATCTACTCCTTCGAAACGTTGTTGTCCTCGCCCTGGTCCAACAATGCGTTGGCATGCCCTCCGGATAGGATTGTTTGGAGCGAAGATGAAAAGCGATTTATTGTACCCCGGGTTTTTCCGGAGGTACTCGCGCTGGGCACGCCTCCGCTGCTCAGAAGCTGAAACGACTTCCTTTGCCATGGCTTTCGGGTCGAGGTCTTCATAGGCCCGGGAGAACCTCAACCTGGAATGGAATGGGTTAGGTTCTCTGTTAAAAACAGACTGGGTAAACTTGGTCCACATTCCTGACAGGAAGCTAGGCTGAACACTTTTCCTTCGGTCCACCACTTGTGGCGGGCTATTGGTACCGGAACGCTCTAACGGTTTTTGCTCCTCATTGAGGAATTCATGCACAACAGCATCCTTCAATAATAACTCTAGATTGGCGGGTCCATGTTCAAAGGGGTCTCTATAACGGTTTTGGTCGCGACCCAGCCCGAATATTTCTGTAAGAGTCATATTTCCAGTTGAAGAGGTGGTAAACTGTCTTCGTTGAAGAAATGCCTTAATCTGCTGGAGCCGCTTCTCATCTTCGGATATATCAAAGCTTTCTTGGATAACAGCAATGAACATATTAAGAATGATGAAGTTAGCTAGGATGTACCATATAATAAAAAACGTGGCTGAAATCCATGCGGTGCTGTATTGAGTTGTTGATGAAGTAGCAGTATAGAGAACGGCCGTCCAATTCTCACTAGATAGGAGCTGGTACATGCCCAGAAACGAATTATATATATGGAAGAATGTAATACGATAGTAACGACCGTCGGGGTTGAGCTGCGGAATCTGGCCACGGAAGAGTTCAGCCGCAAAGATTGCTGCGAGGTATGTAATTAAGAACGCAAACAAGATGAGGTTGAGTAACCCTACTGCATTTCGAAACACGACCATGATAAGATCCCCAGTGAGCGGGAAAGCGAGAATCACTCGGTAAATTCGCAATACCTGAAAGATGGTGAGAACTGAATATGGTCGACCCGAGGTTTGAATTTGTGGAATTTGAATTATGCATGTAATCACTGCGAGACCAAGGTCAACTAAGTTGCGTCGGTTTCTATGGAAATATCTCCAATCAGATGCGAGACGGAAGATGATTTCGATCAGAAGAAGGAGGGTGGTGACGGTCTCGGTGACATCAATGAATTGGCGTCGGCGGTCTCCCATTGTCGCAGTCCTCAGACATTGCACCACAAGATCGAACGCAATGATTACAATCCAAACCCACTCAGTCTTATCGTAAGAACGCTTGAGATTGGTGACGCTGCGTGGTGCTTTCTCTTGTTGATCGAGGCTGTCAAGTTTCTTGGTGGCGAAGGCGCTTCGTTTTCTTTCCTCTCGAATAACTTGGAGTGACGAAGTGATAACTGCGACCAGCAAATTCACCATCCATAAAGTCAAGATTATCATACCAGCAGCAAAGAATAACGCGGATGCAAGATAGTCAGTGTCGGTGGTGTAATAGAGTAAATCAGTGAACGTATTCGAAGTCATTACCACGAAAACGAGTACAAGGGAATTCAAGATATTGTCAAAGCTAACTGTACTATTGTATGGGTTATCTCCTTCAATACAAAATGACCCTTGAGGGCATAAGTACCCTTTCGGACTGAAAGATGAACTAGCACCATTGGCATAGAGCCATGGCATCGAATTCCCATTATTTGGGTCGAGATGCCCACCGCAAAACTGGAGAGCGTTATACGGATCATTCAGGGTGAAATTATTCTGCCCTTGCGGGTCGATCCAGACGCATGTCCGACGAAGGCTGGACTTGAAGCTCTGGATGCCTATTATCGCGAACAAAAGCCAAAAGAAGCCAATAAGAAATGCAACATGCACGAGTAACGGAGCAGCCTTCTTGAGGCTTTTTAAAATTATCTTGGAACCTCTGTTAGTCTTGCTTACTTCACATTACTCAGCCGAGCGAGGAGAACTTACAGAAGTACCATTTGTTATCAACAGCAAACGCAGGATACGCAGGTCACTCAGCATACGAAACACATATACATGGTGGCGAAATTCGTATCCAAATACGGAAAGGGTAAAGGAGATCCAGAACGATATGACTGCAAGGAAATCAAGTCGATTAAAAGAGTGCCGCATGAACGCGCGATGTGCCAGTCTAACACGTTGTCTTTGCCTACGATCACCTCGTGTTTCTTCCGATAACTGCAGTCCCGTAAATGTGTTCAGGAGCGAGGGCTGTGAAGGACTTGGATGTGGAGCTTTCTTTGTGGATAATTGGCGATGTAGTGTGAAGAGACTCCTCGCTTTCTCTGCTAAAGCCTTTCTCAGGCCGAGGGAGCGGTCGAGAGTGCTGTATTCAATGGGATTTATTATAAAACCAGACACTATTATCTTGGCAATCAACTCCAGGGTGTAGATAACGAAGATGACAAATAACGCATAATCCAATCCTGTCGATCCCCAACTAGTTGACCGTGGATGGTCGAACACAGACTGGGCGGAATCCACCGTCAACAGAACAGTCTGAATAATAATAACAATTAAAATAAAAGGTTCTGTAAAAGGGTGAACGAGTATGTCGCACAGCCCCATTCGTAATGGGTTATCGGCAGCAAAGATACCAAGAGATTTCCCTCTCAAAGGATTGGAGCGGGTTTTCCAGTCCTTGAAAACGCGATCCGCTACTGGAGGCTCACTCATCAACCCAGGACCCGCCAATTCATCATGTGCATATTCCGACATGGCTGGGAGAGCTTGGGGTTCTTCAAGTCGCGTATTTTTTAGAGAATTTGTTCGCCTGATCGACTGCTCCACCACCTCTGGTTCATTGCTAAGATTGACCACACGCTGCGACATGATCCTCATCATTGACCCAGCCCTTGACAAAGCTGAACTAGAGGCAGAACGCGATAGTGAGCGAGAGCGGCCCTTTCCATCGCCTGCACTGCTGCTACCACGCCTTCTCCCCATCCGACTCTCTAGGTTTGGTAGGTCGTCACCCAGTCGGGATCCTGTGTGGCCGCCGAGATTGATAGTGTGCATGGCATTTTGATCTTGTTGGTCTTCTTCCAATGCCGAAGCTCCACTTATCGGTTGGAGATAACAGTTATCGGTCAAAGGGGCCACGTCCTCGTTCATGGAAGGGAGGTAGTTTCCAGAGTCGATTTTGACACTCTGTCTCCTTGAGAACTCTGGATAGTCGGTCATCCCATCATAGTCACCCCTCTGTACTGTCAATGACGGTGTCAAAAGTGAAGAGGTCGCCTGCCGCGGACCGTCGAAAGTGAGCCCGACGGAGCTCACTGCCTGAGCAAACCCACCGAGATCATCAAGCGGAGATCCGACTTCGCCGACAGGACCGTGCTGTCTTGAGATAGAAGGAGGAGGATGGTGACCGAGATTGAAAGTCGTTCTTTCCGTAGGACTTGGTGAATCTTCAATCCGCTCGTAAGTGCCAGTTATCAACGGCCTTCTAGGTAGGCGAGTATGATAATTGCTACCACTGCTGCCACTCACCCGCCTTCTTTGCTCTCTTCCTTCGAAAGTAATGGCGCTTGGCGGGCCCGTTAAATCGCGAAGGGGGATCGACTGACCGGCCGGGGAGTTACCCCGACCGGAGTTGTCTCTATTTGACGCCATTTCGCCTGGCGATTATTATCCGTTTGCATACTTAGTTAACTCTTGGAATCGGATTACTCCAACGAGCCCCCGGAAAGGCGATAGTGGCAGTCAAGCAAGAATAATGTGATATCACAAGGTGTCAATAAGGAGTGAGCAAGAGAAGCGTATACTATATATATAATAAGGGACTCACTGTGAGAAAAATAGGGTCTAATCGAAAAGAAGATAAATGTCCCCCACTTTCTTTGGCAACCACAACAAACAGTTCAGCTCCCAGAATAGAATAAATAATAGTAGGAGAGATTTCTAGTGCGGAATGGCGTGTCATACAGTACAGTACTATCTGGTACAATACAATACGAAGACAAGGCGGGTACATGAGCTATACATAATATGGAAGTTAGGTACCTAGGTACCTTCTTTATGACAGCTCTCGGTCCGATTCTTCGCGTCGCCTTCCTTTTCTCCCTTTCTTTCTCTTTAAACCACCATTCTATGGAAAAGACCATTGATCTTCAATCCTCCGGAATAGAAAAGTAAAACTACAACGTAGTGACCATGCTGAAACTGATGGCATTGGGGTGCTGAAACCAGGACAACTAGTTACTAAGTGTCCACCTGGGTATGTATTATAGTACAAATGGTAGAGGGTTCGTCGATGGTCGCAATATTTATTCTTGAGTATCTTTCCTAGCACATCATAGAGACCATGAAGGCTACATTAATATCAGTAGAACCGTAGGTATTTAGAATCGGAGCCTACGTAGGAAGTTTCTTGGGTGATGGCGTCTACCGCAGATTTGCATTGCCGATAGTGCTGACCGGGTCCGTTAATAATATTAGAAGTAACAAGAGTATCAATCGCCTGTTTCCATATGCTCCTCAGCACCTGATGCATTTCCCTCCACGTGCCTTCTGATGCCTTCCAGAAATACTTCCACTGCCTCCCCACCGCCAAGGGGCACCCCTCCTCTCCTTGTAAAGCCACCATTTTCTACTTGCACGTGGAGGGCCTCGCTAATGCTCGGCAAGCCACCCTCTCTTAGAGCTATGGTCAGGCTTCCAAGACTCTGGGTGAACTGAGGAGAACGTAGAACCCGTTTAAGAATGTCTTTCTTCTGAGTCAACTCTAGAGACTGCATCACCGCGTCCGCCATCTCTGCGCTGGAATCGGCGGGCACTTCGTCAATGTTTTGCGATAGGAGCAATAAAGATGGCGAAAGGAAAGACAAAAGATGATCAACCGTCTTCTCATCTGCCGACTCAACTAATTGCAGGGTAATGGATGGAGGAAGCAAATCACTAAGGGTGGTGAAGAGATCCTTATGTTTCCGGTGACCACTGTGATGATTTCCTTGGAGGGATTTCAAAAGGTTCTGGATGACTGAGGACGGGTTGGATGATGATGGCTCCCTGTGGAACCCCAATAAGCCAATGATTATAACATAAGGTGTTTGGGGATATGTGAACAAAAATAAAGAGTGAAGTAATAGCATGCAAAGTTCATTCAAAGACAATACAGAACTCGGATCCAGGGTAGTACCTACACTTGTGAATCGCTTACATTGCCTTCCCTCAATTCCTCACCTCCTTCCCTAGCACTTCCACCACTGGGGTCAAACCCATCTCTGCGATCACGGCGCCACCAGCTATCGCTTGACGTATACGTGTAATTTCCGCTAGGCGAGTCACCCATGTCATCGTCACCGTCCTGGTCCCGTTGACGACTTGAGTTAGCTCCGTGGTTGCCACCGCCGTCACGACCGCCCTGACCCTGTTGAACACTCGCTATCTCTCTTTGAACGTTGACTTCCTCTCCTTGCAAGAGAGTGTGAACGATCTCTCCCAGCTTGCGATCTTTGGGGCTAAACCAGCTAAGGTCCCCACTCTCATGCTGGCTCTTAGATTGGAGCCAAAAAAATTGCCTTAGAGAACTAGAAGAGAACTTGAGAAGGAAGATTCGACCGCTTGTTGGAGGCACGTTAGTGGACAGTGTTCGATCATAAGGGATGAAAGACCCATCGCAAGGAACCATCATCAAATCCACTTTAGGCTCTGTGAGAGGCGCAGACCGAGGACGCCAGCAGAAGTGGATGAGCTCATCTTCGCGGTACAGATAGATATAACCCGGAGTTGGCTTAGGCTTGACCTTTGGCGGAGTGGTAGAGGCCTAAGTCGGTTAGTTCTGTTCTGTCATAGAAAAGACTTGTAGGTCTCGAAGTCCTATAAAGACGGGACTTACATCAAGGTCGCAGAGACCAGCCTTGAAGGTAATAATTGGCTCTATTGACATGACGGATGGGACGGAAAGGTTCTGATGGACTCGCAACTCGCAGAGGTTTGTGCAGTGTGGTCCGATAGTGGCGGTGGACGATACTAGGGCAACTTTGCTAACTAGAAGAGGCTTAGCATCAAATCATAGATTTTTCACCGTTGTATGTAATCTACACTACATTACAGTATGTATGTACTATCATACTATCATTCCTCTCATATGATAAGAGAGCTTGAACTATCCTGATTAGCTATCAATTAGGGTGTTTTTTTCACGTGCGCGAACCAGAGGCAGGTCTACACTAAGGACTGGGTGCGTGCACTGCAGCTACTATATCACTAACCTCACTGAGGCTTGACTTGAAATAGAGGGGAAAAGGGGAGAACTAGCATTATTCATTGAATGACTTTAGATATAACATCCAGTTCCTCACTCCATTTCTTCTCCTCGTCATCTCTGACACTATCCCTGAAGCTTTATAAAAATCAAGCCCGTAGTGTCTGCAACGCCTCAAGCAGATCAGACTTTATACATGCTTGCAAGGGACTCAACGTAAATTTCGCATGACTAAAAGATCGTCCACACTCCGATATCGAAATCGGCAGTGTGTGGTCTAGCGAAAATTGGACCAGGCTAGCTTGTTTCTAGCTTTTTCCAATCCGGCAATGTGAATTGCTTGACAGCATCTTCATTACAGTATTTTTCGAGTGTATCGGCTTGGTTCGTTATGGTCACGTACTTGATTCTTTTACCGTCATATTGGAATTTATCATCATCGTCAACCTGTGAATATGCTTGCTGTGGCGTAGGCAAGTTGACCAATTCCAACGCCGCACCTTTCTGCGACTGACCCTGTACCCATCTTCTCCAGAGAGTATGGACGCTCTTTTTAGCCTCAGGTCTCTGATGCAGTTCGAAGGTGTGGCCCATTTCTACTCGAACCATTCATACTTCAGGCAAGGGACCATGATCATGGCTGTGTAGTATATAGGCGACTTGTGAGCTAACTGGAGGTAGTCTCGCAGCAGATATATAAAAAGCCACTCGTATACCGCTCCCTCACCGGCCATTTCTCTGAATAGCTAGCTAGCTTTGGAGAAGTGTATAATAAGGGTATCAACAATCGGCACCTAACCTTAAAGACCGACGTCTCACTGTTCGGCCAGTCTCACGTAGTATAAAAGAGGTTTCAGAACCTTAATAACCTCTCTTATGCCTTCCCATTCCTCCGGTAGCAATATACCTTCCCGCAAGTCGTAGTCACTGTCATTATCGTCATTACCTCTCAACTGTTTTTTTGGGCGCCAGTTGCTACAGTACGCTTGAAGACGAGCTTAACACTTTAACGCGCGCTCAAGCATCATTAACGTTGAGTTCCAGCGAGTCTTGTTGGAGATACGCTAGGGGAGCCGTTAGTGGGTAATATAAAGAGATATGCTGACTTCTTTCTTACTTCTAACTGGTGCTCATCCTCGACGTCCTCGGCCGCCAACCATTCGATATCACCGTATTCATTGATCTTGATTCTTTCGAACTTACCATGTTGCTTGGGGCTCATCCGGATAAAGCGACCAATGTTTTTCAGCTTCCCAATAAAGCCACGATTTCGCCAGAGGCTTTGTAATGAGCTAGGCCCGATTTAACCACGTCTCTCCATGAGCTGCTTTAGTATTCTGAACCGGCCGTTCTTCTTGGCCACCCCTGAATTTCTGAACAGCAACTTTAAGAAATCCTAATCATCATTTGACCACTATTATCATAGTATATTGTTCAATGGCTGATAGATCTAGGGGAGGGCGCCCTGAAAGCCTATAAACGAGGGCTAATTTACATCAATTGATAAGGCCGCAAAAGCCTTTGAAGTACCTCCATCAACTTTGAAAACACGCGTCAAAGGAATAAAACTAAAGGGAAATATGTTAGCAAACTGTCACAAGCTTCCCAATACTGAAGAATCTGCTCTGAAGGAATGGATTCTGGATCTTGATAAACGAGGTCTTCCACCGTATTATTCAAGTGTGAGATATCTCGCCCAGCTACTATTCCGTGCCCGATTGAATCAAAATAATGCTTCTATCGGTGAAAAGTGGGTAACTCAGTATGTTAACCATCACCCAGAATTACGCTCCACATACAACAGAAAGTACGATTATCAATGTGCCCGGTGCGAAGATCCTGAGATTATCAAAGGCTGGTTCAAACTTGTTCATGATACCATACAGAAATACGGTATTCTCGAGCAAGATATCTACAATGTTGATGAAACGGGATCTCAAATAGATGTGATTTCTACGGCCAAAGCCATTGCTGATGAGGAAACAAAGGACAGCCGCGCGAAGTCTATTCAACCCGGCAATCGTAAACGTGCTGGTGAGCATGATATTGAGGGAAATGGAAATTCAGACCAGGCCAAGTTACGAAGAAAATGTAGCATCTGTAGTCAACCTGGGCATAACAGGCTGACATGTCCTAACAATGAATATTAACTTTGACGTTAAAAAGGCTGATGTATGTAAGGTATTTGGTGTTGCTTGAATTTGCATGAGGCAGCCCGGTGGCCCAGACTCCTGGCCAGCTTGATGTCAAATTGGAGATTAGGATATGCTGTGGGTGCGATATAAAGCTGCGAAACAGGATTCAGCCTGGCCTGCAGCAATACTAGTAGCTTGCGGATGCACTCGGGCCCAGTCTATTTATGATGACAGTATATACAGATAGATAGCTCAATCCATGAGATAAAGTAGTATCCGCCTCTATCTGGCGTTGCCTGAATTTTCGCCAGCTTGATGTCCTGACCAAAATTCAAACTTTTTATCTCACCCATCTCAGCTGCTGTTTATATTACTTCTAATTTCTTACATTTTTAATATATAGTTCTATCAATATACAAACAAACTTGCGAATTAAAAGCTAGGATATGTTGTGGGTGTTGAGAGATAAGGCTGCAAAAGCTGGTATTTTGTATGGGATTTGAACTAGCCAGGTTGCTGTCCTGGCCAGGTGGGTGTCCTTTTACGTTATGAAATTAATAAGCCACATTTTCAGTCTAGTCTACTTATGACTTAGTCAGTACCCACCGACCAAGTCATCACCAAGTTACTTGAGATTTGATTGATCGACTTGACTTGGACTTAACTTATTGAGAAGCCTACTATCCACCAATCAAAGAGAATCCTAATTACCATACAAAAAGAGATAAGTTCTCCTTATGCTGATAACATAGTACAGTCGGAAGTCATGAGACACGGCTAAAATTCTTGGCGATGCCCCTCACTACCCCACCAATTAAATGGATAAAACTCAGCTTCTATTGACCCTACTCAAACGCCAGAAGATGCAGGCAAAAGCTCCAGTATTCTAAATTAAAATAATCAATATTTCGTGTGTCCCCCCTTTGCAGCAATAACGGCCCAGCACCTGTCTCTCATGGTACGGATAATCTTCTAAATCACCTTAATGTCTATTGCATCCCATTCCTGTTGGATGATCTCAGCTAGTTCGGCTGCCAAATTGATTCTATGGCGCCTTTTGCATATGGCGATCTTGATAAGATGCCATACGTTCTAAATGCGGCTGAGATCAGGCGATTGAGCAGGCCACTCCATGCGCGTCATTAGTATCGACTTCCGCCAATTTTGTGCCATCTTGACGTGTGGTATTTTGCGCCATCATCCTGCTGGATAGCATCCCCATACTTTTCCATGACCTGCTCATACATAGGGTACCCGTGGTCATTCGATATCCTGTCGCAGTAGACCTTGCTATTCATGTTGGTGTTTGCGAGTAGAATCAACTTTCCCTTGTGCGTATAATCTATACACCCCCAAACGCCAACTCTGGTACGTCCCGACTTGAAAGAGGTAAGAGGTATTGAGGCTTGAAAGCCTCGCCCCTTTTTCGCTTCACATACATCAAAGTATGCAGTCCAAGCTCAAACGTACTCTCCTCAGAAAAGATTGCACAGCGCCAATCATCAAGGCTCCAAGGAAGGCCTTCTTTGGCCCATTTATGCCGAGCTTACTTATGAGTTTGATTAAGGAATGGCTTCCGGCGCGGCTTGAACGCATAAAAGCTAGTCTTTGGCGAGATACCGTTGAACAGTACTGATGTGAAGCTGTTTCCCCGATTTTAACGGTGTCGACAACCCCCGGAACGTATCTCGGGGATTTTTGTTCCCATGGCGAAATAGAGCTCTTTCAGCTCTTCTAGTGAGCTTTGGCTGATCGCTTTGAGCCCCCGTCTCGATGCATTCATGTTTGAACCAGGTGATGGATAGTGCTGCGGAGGAGATCTCGCGTACTGGCGATTTGAGGGTAGGAGGGTTTTTGATCATGAAGTCTAAACACCAAGCGAAGTGCCTTACTGGAATGCTCGCGCCTCGAGGTTTGGTAGGCATGATGGGTTGAGTGGGGGATAAAAACAGGGATGTAGATAGATTAGTGGGTCAGGTGACAAAAAGTCTCATGACTTTTGGTATCCGACTTGTACATACAGTACGTAAGTTACATGTACTGTACCCAAGGTTCCAGCGGTATGTATCACACTAGCAATTTCGGGTTACAGTTCAAATATGATACAGTGGTCGTCGCCCACACAACAACTTTTGTGCATGCGCACTTTTGCTTGATGCTTATATAACCTGGCACCAATCCGGAGTAAAGAGCACAAATCTGAACTAGCGCCTTTCGGTTAACTGATAGGGCTTCCGGTTCCCACAAACCTCACGATTTCCTGCTCTGGCCGCATCGAAGTCAATCGCACATTAATTCGACAACCATCAACGTCGACAACTAATCAGCCCGATCCTGCTTCCTTTTCAAGCGACCCTTCGTCCCCAGCAGTCAAAATGTCGGACACTACTGTTGGCCAGACGAAGAAGTTTGGGAAGGGCGAGAGGACAATACCACACCCTAGTCAGAAGGCCCAGAGATGGTATCCCGTGGAGGATGAGCCACAACCGAAGAAAGTCAGTAGCACCACCTTGTCGAGATTGGTGAAAACTTATCGTCTATCAAATGACAATTTTACACTGGTCCAGAGGCTTCATATTGGTTCTGCGAAGCCAGCGTGCGTTGCCCAAGATGCAATATCACGCACATATTGCATCGTTTCAGGCGTGCCAACATTTCGGCAAGGCGCACAGTTCAGCAATTTTCGGATACTAACGGGTTGTTTTACTAGGTTCGCAAGTCAATCCATCCAGCAAAGCCTCGGGGAAGCCTTCAGCCCGGTGCGGTTTTAATTCTCTTGGCTGGTCGTTTCCGTGGAAAGCGTGTCGTTTTGCTCAAGCACCTACCTCAAGGTGTCCTCCTCATCACAGGTCCTTTCAAGATCAACGGAGTTCCTCTCCGAAGGGTGAATGCACGCTATGTGATCGCTACCAGCGCTCGAGTCGACCTTGAGGGAATCGATGCGCAGATCCTTGAGAAAGTCTCTGCTCCAGATTACTTCATCAAGGAGAAGAGCAAGGAAAAGAAGACCGAGGAGGCCTTTTTCAAGCAAGGCGAAAAAACAGAGGTATGTCTACAGAGCTAACTGACGGGCTTCGCTAGTGGTCGACCAGATGCAGCTACTGACGTAGAAATGCTCGCCATAGAAGAAGGTCACTAGTGCACGCGCCAGCGATCAGAAAGCCATCGACAAAGCCATATTGGCAAATATTAAGAAAGAAGAACTCCTCGCTAGCTACTTGGCGGCCAGCTTCAGCCTTCGAAAAGGCGACAAGCCTCATGAAATGAAGTGGTAGATGGTCACGTGGTCTTGAGTTCGGTTAATGTGTGGGAGACTTAGGAGGAGCAACACGCGCGCAAGTTGTTTTTCAGATCCCCAAACGTTGCGCGTGTAGGGAAGCATTTGCGGCGCGGGAGGATAGCTCCATAAAATATGTAACTCGATACAGGGCCCTTCTTCTTTAGAGCTGTGGTAGCTCAGAAAACCAATTCTTGTTTCACAAACCCTCCTTCATGATTCACCTATGGTATTAAAAGGGGGAAAAAAACCACCATGGTTTCCCTACCCTCCTACGAAGGAAAAAAGGCATTTGAACTTTTAGGAATAGAATTTTTTTTATTCCCAAAACTTCAACCAGTGTCTCTGAAGAAACATGCCCTTTTTGCTCCTTTCCTTATATTATTATTATTAGTTATATGACGATAAATTTACTCGCCTCCTGATCTTTCTCCTCGCCTCTTTGGTTCTTTTTTTGGACTCTTCGATTGCCTTGCGGACTGCTTCTATTTCTTGCTCGTCCACTTCCTCCTCTCTAGAATCATCATCGATCATGTTGCGCCCCGCGGTGCTGCAGATCCAGTCTAGAATCCCCCAAGCCCCATAGTTCCCTTCCCCACCGTTAATGAGATGCATGTCCATCCGACGCGCCACCCCACCCATGAAGAAACTTGTATGCATGGTTTTGTATCCCGAATATGCAAATGTCTCCTCCAGGGAGATGGCGCTCAGGTATAGAATGTATGTGAGCATATGGTAACGGAAGAGTGCTGCGGGCACATACGTCGGCAAGAATTTCATCGGTAAATATGCGATGGGATGATCGTAATGTGCAGTGAGAGGATACGGCGCATGCAATGAGTGATACCATGACCAGTGATATTGCGCCAGAGGAGAGTTTTGAGAGTGTAGCGTGTAACGATGGACTGTGTATGTCACAATCTATGAAGAGTAACGGTGTCAATTGAGCATCCTCCCCTCCCTTCTCCCCAGGGAAATTATCCGGCATCAAAAATAATAATCATCATTAATAATAATATATACGAGTTGCCAAAAAGAAGGAAGGGATGAGATCACTAACCTCTCTCACGATAAAACCACAAAGTAAATCCTTAGCGATATCCCACGGATACGGCAGCCCGATCGACACTCGTAATACACTCCGCATCCTGAACACCTTCGTGAACAGGTATTCGATGACGCCCTGCAACAGGATACCCAATGTGAGATTAAAAAGCGACCATGCCATGACCTGGACCTGCTTCCACCCAACTTTCGCGCGTTTTCTCCCAGTCGGCAATCCGAGTTCTCCTTGCGCCTTGAAGACTGCCGCCGCAGCGGGTACGAGGATATCAAAGAGGAAAAATATCAGGGATGGAACAAGATAGAACAGGACGCGCACTACCAGGGTTCCAATGATCTCAACACGGAGTGGTGGATGCGACAACACAAGAGTCGCCCATGTGACATAGAAAAAGAGAAAGTTCATACTCATTGTATAAGGAAGGAAAAACATGATGGGTATTGAAAGGAGAGCTTCTATCTACTTTTGTACGAAGGATGATCGTTCATGCAGTGCTAAAAAGATAAAAAAAAAAAAACCATAAGGTAGTGAGTGACCCACAGGTTGATTTCATACTACGATTTCAAGAAATAGTGAGTTCACTGAGATACACTACTTATAGTATCATAGGTATGCTATACCTTGTAGCTATCATAGGTATCTACCCAATCATACAAATCATCCTATGTATCATCCATTACTATTGGTGTACTTACGTAAGCAGTTCGAGCGTTTACTTCGATCCGAGAATTTTCCTCATATACTCTATACTTCCCCTAATACAGTAAAATAATTGTTTTACACATCGACTTGTCCTGGTTAAGGGACGCACGGGCCCTTGATTAATCAAGAATGAAACAGGGAGATATTGAGCTAAGGAAGTTTATTAACAAGACTTCTCTATTATAATATAGCGAGTTGTAATTTAGAATGAGTGCCATATTCTTAGCTTCTATGTATTTTAAAAGGAATATAGCGGCTCAGTAGTTAAAGTCCAATCTAATACCTTACTGAGAGAGTCTTATCTTCATTTATGGTTCAGGGACCTGTCCGCTGACAAATAGAGATTCTCGATCAACGAACTCGCCGAAACGCTTTAGAGCAACGACCATGGAGACATCTAAGGATAATGAGGGTGCCTGTAGGGCATCTCGTGGAAGCTCGACGAGATTCAAGCCAATGATCTACACTGAATCCCACCTGTACTCAAACACCTTAGCAATATGCCAATATCGGAAACTCGGTATACATCAAAACTGGACTATTTCAAGAAGGCTTGGAAAGCTCGGGAGGCCGGTTTCAGGCTGGGTATGGAATGAAGTTAAAGGCCGATCCGGCAATTATGGACAATGAATTCAATATGCATAAAGATCGTAGGGGCTTTCGGCGTGCCTCCCCACCATACAAAGAGATGTTGGAAAATATCTTTGTTGGTAGATTGGCTTCGGGTTATATATCAATGTCAATACAAAAAGCAATTGATAGTGACAGCAACTCAGAACTCGTTTTCCGATAAAGAGCTCAGTGATGACGGCGATAACACTGAAGATTCAGAGGTACCAATCCTATGGTCGCCTTTGTCTGATCGTGAAATTCCCTCAGTCATATAACCGACCTAGAAACGCCTTGTCTTCAATAGGTCCTAACGATACTGTGATGCTACCGGTCGAAGAGATTCAAGAAATTCAAATTAACCGCTGAACCCTCATCAAATCTGGGGCCAAGTCATCGAGCAAAAGAAAAGAGAAGATGGGGAACGGTGCACCAACATGAGCCCAAACCTCGGACAACTCGGGCCTTCTACATCGTTTGTTACACGAGGCTCCACCGATGACATAGTCTCCTAATACTCTTGCTTAAGCCTGCGCAGGACCGGACCGAGGCCTCCTATTGTTACGGGCTGTCTTGGCTCGACTGAGGTAAGATCCTCCAAGCAGACGGATATTCTTGACATGATGTAACATTCATCAAGTTTTGCTTAGAAATTTTGGGAATATTATCTGTGTAATTTGAGAACATAATCTGAAGACCCGTGACCGTTACAGTGAATCCACCCCCTCGGAAATCATCAAGGACGCTGTCAGCATCATTGATCCGGTGCACATCTCCGGTATAAAAATCCGCAAGATATGCATACAGATCCTATGCTCATATCAACCGATGGACCGAATCACAGATAGTGTAATCGGAGGCGGCCTCATTCCTCTTCAAGAAGACTAACCGCTTAGGCGTGCCGCTTCTGGGGACACCGCATTTCGCGCTGGAGGTTGGGTCGGTTCTAATTCGGGTCTGAGGTAGGGTTAGTAGAATAGGTGGTGAGAATAGTAGGACTAGCGGTTTCTGATACTATTCGAAGCCATAGGCCTAGTAAAGGTCGGATGGATGGCAGAGTCCTGAGGTTCAGTGTTGTGCTAGTTTTTAGGGTACCGTGAATTGTTGTCAATAATTGCTTCTGCGGGCAACTTTTCATAGTAATAACTGAAATGGTAGAAGCAACCAAGATACACCAACTTATATCTCTTTTTTTCTTGATATGTAGACTTCCATCTCAAATTGTTCTCACCAGAGGGAGGGAGCCTTGCAAAAAATGCTTTTCTGCAATCCATCGGTATATTAAAACTACTCATCTGGTCTTGACTAGTGCATACTTAATAATATGGTGCGCGCCTTACGCTTTGAAGCCACGCCTTCACTGGACGCCTCTGATGGAAGAGGCATTGTTGGAGGGCCTCGGAAATTCGGTTTCCGATGGACTGTGGGTTTAAAGCTCCGCTGGATCAATTCTGAGATAGAAGCTAGAAGCTACAAAAGCAACCAGCGTACCAGCAAGTGGCATATGATTTGTCCGGAAATTCATGTGTATATGTGTTTTCTCTTGAGGATCGTCATCATTATTATTTATTGTATATTATATCAAATAATAATGTTAATTAGTAAAACGTCGACCAGTAATGATGCAATATTGTTTCCACATCTGATCTCTTGAAGCTTGGACCCGCTGCTTTCGGCACTAAGCAAGGGTTTAAAAGCTTTAATTTCAACGTTAACCTGGGATTCCGGCCCTCAAGTGGAAGTTATGTACATATCATAAGTAAAAACCACCAGATTAACTAAACAGCACTACCACTTCCAGCTCAGAATGGCGTCAAGACTCTCTAGGACGATTTTAAATTGGGGCTCCCTCTTTAAGATAGAGCTCGAACCTAACAGCCCCTAAAAGAAGGGTGAGGCTCTACATGGAATGCTTTATCACAAAGGTACCTTCCCGTTGGGTTAATGCTTAAATCGAGACCTGTGCTGCTCCCATCAATTACAGATACGCGCCTGAAGAGACATATAACTGTCATCCCTCGAGACTCTGAATCTCTTCTCAACATTCTTCCCTGTTCTGATTTAAGATTTAACAACGTAATTAAAGTCTTTAGGATGAGGAAGTCCCCTTTACAAATAGCTGACCTGAGGCCCTTGCTCCGGGTTAATTGGGATAAGGTCTTAGAAACAGAACACTTCCTTGTGCGGTACAACGAGTTATACCACGGCATTACGATCAATTACACGATAATTGATGGTTGACCTGATAACTTCATCCCTGCAAGCGTCGATGACAATATAACATCACTTGCATAACTAATGTAGATCATCGCGAACGCGAAGGTTGCACCATCAGCCTTCAGATGGGAATGAACAACAAAACGGACTTTAGGGCCGTCCAGGATGCTGCAGTTGCCAACGTTGATACGAATGAGCCTTTCCCTATTGCCTATAGAGTAATGAGAATCACCCAACAATTCATCAACGCCACCCGACCTTAAATCCAGTAAGAGATCACAGGCCCAAGAGACGACGATATGGAGTATATATGCATGTACTCCAGTAGGTATCATTCAGGCTTGGCCAATTTAATTAATTGCCTACACAGATGATACATACATATGCATAGAGCCGTTTCCCTGGGCAAAGGATATATTAATAGTACCTAAAATATAATATCATGATCATCTAGATTCCCTTGTAATGTGAAGCACAGTTTCTTACCTAGGTAACCTCGTGAAACCAATATTACCAATGATACCAGTAGATACCTCATACAGTAGGTACCTAGTAGTATATACTTGGTAGCATCATGCCAACCTTGGAAGCTATCAAAGCTTTGATAAGGAGGTACCACCTTACTATCATAGGCATTATTATCTGCCTACCTAATTCATCGACACTTCAGCCCCCCACTTTGCTTCTACCTGTTTCACACTAAGTCTCATGTCGGAGCAAGCATATCGAGGCTTGAGAGCATGAAAAAAGGCCCCCATGGGAATTCGGGAACGTCTTCTAGAAATGATAGCTCATTGGTATTATTAATTATATATAGAAACAACTCCATACCCCTCATGTCGACCGACCGCCCAAGATTTCGAAAGCTGCTATGAGAATAGTCATACTTTGAACATACAAATACGTACCATAATATGAATCGAATTCACGGGTATCTCCAACCTTCACAATCGGTTCGAACGAAATAGTTAGTTTTAGTTTATGGTTTAGTACTAACTCCAGGAATTCCATGCTTCTGTCCCCAATTCCATGCCTGTTTTCTGAGATCCCATCCCACGAAATGAAAAACAATGTTACCAACCCAGCTGATCAGATTATCAAGGATAATACTGTTCCGTGGGCTCGCACCAAAAGTGGAAGCGCTCATCAGGCGGCCAATAAATGAGGTTGTAATGAGGTAGTCACCCTTCTCAAGACGTTTAATAGAGATTCCGGCTACTTCTTCCGGAGTTTGTGGCTTGTCTGCCTCTTCCATTGCCTTAGTCAGTCCTGGCTTCAGTTTCTGTTCGTTTTCGAATCCAGTGCTAAGAATTCCGGTTGGGAAAATAGTATGTATCTTCACGTCGGCAGGCGGGGCCGCATTATTCTCATTGCGACGGGCACCATTGTACAGCTCGACCTCTTGACATAGAGTATCCGATAAGGATCGCATTGCCGCTTTTGCAGGGGAGTATGGATCGTAGCCGGGGATAGCGACAAATGCAAGAACAGAGCTAGTAAAAACCAGGTGTCTCTGTAACGGCGATTTTAAGTCTTTTGCGTCCACCGCCTTCCCTCGGGAGGTTGGGACAAGCCACTTTCTAAGGGTTGCATGTGCAATATACGCCGCAGTCCAGTAGACGGTGTCCATTTGGTCACGTAGGGTCTGCACTGAGGTTTCCACGAAGAAACCTGGAATACAATATCCAGCGCAGCACCAAACAATGTCCGGTGGAGCTTCATTGTTCCACTTCGTCACTTCATCTAAAACTCGTGCTGCTTCGTTGGGTTCCGTCAGATCGGCGCTGATATAATGGAATCTTTGTCTCTCGGGATTTGACGCAGCAGTCTTCAGTTACCCGTTAGATACCTATCCATTTCGCCATCGCATATCGTAAGTATAATTGCTCAGGCTTACTAACTTTCATGCTTTCGACAGCCTTCTGAAGCTTCTCAACCGTTCGAGCAACCACCACAACATTAGCCCCTTTTTCTGCTAGCTGAATTGCAACAGCCCTTCCCATGCCATCAGAGCCGCCAGTGATGATTACTGTCTGAAAACCAAAAGAACTCAGTAATAATCCACGGAGTCTCAAGTCAGGACGCGTACTCTTCCATCAACTTCGAATTGATTTCGACTACCAAACATCTTCGATATTGTATCTGCAATGAGATAGCATACAATGACAATAACGCCCAGTGCAGAATGAATCATGGAGGAACCGATAATATAAAAAAGCAATGGGACAATCGAACAACGAATGTTAAAGTAGTGAACAGCTTGCCGCATGCCAATACTACATAGTAGTAGTATCACATGTGGGAGAGACAAAACACTCTACTTAGATCTTAGATCAGTTAGTGGTACGCCGAAGATGCCCCTAGACCTTTTTTAGACTAGTTTACCAAAACCCGTCCCGAAATTTTTTATTATCAGATGCATCTTCTTCCCTAATCCATCAATATGTGCTTGGTTGCTAGCAAGTGATTATTATATCTTCTATGGGCAGGAAACGGAAAGCATCCGGTCAGCCCTTTGGGCAGCCTTCAGCTAAGACTGGGGAACCGGGGTTTCGTACGAAATTCGCATTGAATGAAACGTTCGATGATTCAGAGGATGAGTTTGAGAAGGGTCGGGACCAGATCCTCCTAGACGAGGCACCAGAGGCAAAAAGACGGCGGAAACTGGAAGAGGAAGGTATGTCGTCGACCCTCAGTTTGGCGTGGGATGCTGATAGCTACCCTAATTATAGAAGCTTTTTTCCAACCATCCGACGAGGAAGTGCTGTGTTACGATTCTATTGATGAAGATGAAGAAGATGAAGAAGATGAGGAAGATGAGGAAGATGGTTTCAATGAAGAAGATTCCTACCGAGAAGATAAGAATAATCATGCCTACGGGCATCAATTCCAGAAGGATTCTAAATATTTACGCAATCCTTCTAGCCCTATGTTAGCAACCGATCATGAGGGGAAAGGAGAGCATGAAGAAGAGGAGGGGGCTGCCGCCTGGGGATCATCAAGACAAAATTACTATAATGCCGATACGATCGAAACAGAGGCCGATGCACTGGAAGAAGAAGAAGAAGCGAAGAGACTTCAGCAAACGCACTTGAAGGGCATGAAAGAGGAGGATTTCGGCTTTGATGAGACTGAATGGTTAGGGACTGTGAAAGAAAATGGTGAACGGAAAGATGACGAGTGTGGTGTGATCACTGAGGTCTTACCGCAACTAGAGGTTACGGATGATATGACCACTGAAGAGAAGCTGAAGATCCTCAAGTCAAGATATCCAGAGCTTGAACCATTGTCCAAGGACTTCGTCGACCTTCAACCAATCTACAGAGGCCTCAAGGACGCTGCGAGCACAGCAGAGGAAGGCACCACAGATTTGTCCAAGACCAACCCTACCAATCTTATCAAGTTCCGCGCATTGTCAGCTTATCTCGGTGCGATTAGCATATACTTTATGTTTCTCACCTCTCCTTCAGGAACTGAGGGGAAAAATGCGCTTGCAATGGCTCCGACTCAGCTGAGGGAACACCCCGTCATGGAAACTTTGGTTAACTGCAAAAAGCTTTGGGAAAGAGTCAAAGATCTTCGCTTACTCGGTGTTAACGAACATCCAAATACAGATATTGAGGAATCTAATGTTGAAACAATGCAACCCCCATTATTAACTATCCAACAATCAGAAAAAACGAGTAAAAAGAGCACTGAAGCCAATCTGTCTACACAGGCGAAGGAATTAACTAAAGCACAGCGTGCTGCGGAGGAAATTCAAGCCAAGGCTGAAGCGCGACGCGCAGAGAAGATTCGTCAAACCGAAGTAGAACTAGCGGAACTCTCGGGACTTCTAGCCGATCACAGCAAGGTATTCAAAGCACCGAAAGCGAAAGCCACCGTGAAGAATACTAGTCACGATGACTCTGACTTTGGTGACGAAAATGCCCTCACCGCGAAGGAAGCAGAGGAGAAGATGAAGAAAAAGAAATCACTTCGCTTCTACACATCGCAAATTGCCCAGAAGGCGAACAAACGTGATGCTGCAGGTCACGATGCTGGCGGTGACCTTGATCTCCCCTACCGTGAACGTTTCAAGGATCGGCAGGCACGACTGAATGCGGAGGCTGAAAAACGCGGCAAGAAAAAGGCCAATGAATTTGAACAGTTAAACGGAGACTCTGACGATGAGGACCAGACTGCTCACGAAATCAAAGCAAACAGCGCTCTGCCAAGCATCGATGAAGATGACTATTACGACATGATCACAGCACGATCCAAACAACACAAGGCTGAGAAAAAAGCGCGTGCGGAAGCCTTCGCTAAGGCAGCCAAAGAGGGCACGCGTATTGAAATCCAGGAGGAAATCGGACCAGATGGTAAGAGGGCTATCACCTACCAGATCGAGAAGAATAAAGGCCTGGCACCCAAGCGCAACAAAGATGTTCGTAATCCACGTGTGAAGAAGAGGAAGAAGTTCGAGCAGAAGAAAAAACGATTGGGAAGCATGCGCCAGATATATAAGGGTGGTGAAGGACCTGGTGGTTACGGTGGTGAACTTACTGGTATCAAGAAGAACTTGGTCAAGAGCGTTAAACTATAGTAACTACCTCACACGCTATCAAACTTGCATCTCAACACTATTTCTTCCCTCCTTCAGGCACCCTTACAGGACTGCGCCTTTTTTGTTCGACGTATTATACCTACTATATCAACACTACGTATGCACAGCACCATATACTTGATGTTGCACACTCGGACCAAGATATTAGTGATATGAATGGAATATGAGAATTATTAATTAATGAAGATTACCTATTAAACATTACTTTCAACGCCAGCGAGCCTAGGGAGAAAGTTAAAGTCATCTGGTTCCCCGGTAGTGGTATGGTACATAGAGACATTCCTACCAACAGGTCACATTTGTCTAATGTCGTGTATGTCACTCCCCTAGGATAGTTCTGAGCATGTCCCAGTGATCTAGGTATCCCGAGCTCTGGTTTCTCTCTGCCGAGAGGTCAAGCTCAAGGAACTTCCTAGCCATCACTTCCTATTTCGTGAAGATTTGTGTTAGCTATGTTTTCAATGCTATAGAGCATCGCCAAAGGAGGTGCACACCGCTTCTTCGAGAGTTTCTGTCTCCGTCGCCGAAATTTTTGCGCACGAAGCTACTAGGTTTTCACCCCGAGCGGAAAGAGCAGCGATTTCATTCGCTCTGGCGACAATGATTTTATCGATGCCATTCATCTCCGCACAGCTGAAAAAAAAAAAGGGAAAGAAACATATTGCCTGTCAGTGAGAAGTCAAAGTGAAGCCCCAGGAATGAACATTACACAGTGCCAAAGCTCTTATTACTGCGACCGGGGACAAGGCTATCATAGCATCAGCCTCTAGTACACGATACTGACTTCATGGAAGAGCGAGTACGAACTTGTACAGATATGTGATCTTCTCCCCTATTCCCCGTGCATGTTCATCGAATCGAATTTCCATGTGCCAAAAGGCCAGTTCAGACCTGGGCCTGAGGTATCCACTTTCAAAGATTTCGTGGAAGTGTGTTGCGGCAAGAACCTTCGGCCGCTCGTCGCCCCGGTTGAGGAGATGTTCGAATATACCACAGGCTAATCCTGCGCCATCTGGTTTCTTAAAGTTAGATAGAATATAATTTCGGAAAAAGGACGTGCATAGCTAACCCCCCCAATCGGTTCCTTTACCAAATTCATCAATAATCAACAAGCTTCTGTTAGTAAATAGTTTTAAAGCCAGAGAAACCTGTTGCAGGTCAATCATGAATGTGCTTTGGATCTGAGTTCATATTAGTAACTAATATCACAGACCATTTCTCTTCTGTACCTTCGAAACCGTATCTTGCGTTGTAATTCTTGTCAGGATTTTGTCCGTGATACCAATTTCCGCACATTCGGCTGGGACAAAGCTATGGTTCGTTTCAGCATCATAGGTAATTGCCAAACCTTATGTCCTCACCTTCCTATATGCGCCAAGTAAACTATCAGAGCGACCTTTGACCCTATGAGTAGACGCATATAGACATCCGAGACTGCCATATGTACTAACTTGCTTCAAGTAAACGCTCTTTCCAGAGTAGTTCGGCCCAGTCAATAGCAACATACTAGGTCCATCAGAGAGAACTGCCGTCTCCAGGCGATCTTGGGTAGATAAACCCGTCTCATCCAAGGGCCCTTTAACTTGTCCTCCAATCAGGTAGGTATCGTTTGGAACATATGAAGGTACTGAAAGTTCCTGGAGTGGATGGCTGGAGAGGGGTGAGAGCCCGATATAAAAACAGCGAAATAAAATGTAAGCCTACCGTCCACCCTTAATTTTAATGACATTTTTTCCGGTTATCCGCGGCCGTACAAACTTGTAGAGGCTTGCTGCTTGCACCATAGCTAAAAGGCTGATTTCTATGAGCCAGGCTCTCCAGGGTAAGAGTCCACCATACCAATCCAACTCCCCACAGAGGTCAGATGCTTCTATAAGGGCGTTTTCGAATTCTAGAACTCTCTGAGCTAGATCATAAACAATCTCGATTTCTCTCTCTTCCAAGCGTTAGTGCGTCAGCCCCAAAGCGCTTTGTAGAAGGCCCAACATACCACAGATAAGGCCGTAGATGTCGCCTAATTTATCATCCATTTCTCTCATTCTGAAATCTTTGAAATATACCCGGTTCTCGGTTGTGAATATTTGCTCCCAGTCTTCTTCCTTTCCGTCGTATGCTGGACGCCCGCTGATATCGAAGGGAATAGCAATGTTGAAACCCAGTTGAGGAAAGTATATAACGTTCACATCGATGTCGAGCTCCTCAGGAATGGTCATAGCAATATCTATTGCAACTCGCTTAAGCAGATTATCTAATCCGTTATACCTGTCTTTCATTAGGTCAAGCTCCCTATCTACTCCCGATCTTACGACAGTCCGATACTGCTCCTCAGAGCTGTCAATGTCGACCTATATGTACATCAGCTGTGCTCTAGAATTACCACCAAGATACATACTATTTCGTGAACCATTCGTCCGACCTTGTGAAGAGAGACAACATCGAGTGTTTTAAGTGCCTTTCTTTTATAAGAATTTGCAAGGTTTCCAATTGAGGGCGTTTACCTTAGCATAGAAGGTAATCGATTCGCCCCCAGCCACTTCTCGCAGCGCTTCCTGGATGTCAATAGAGTGGAAGGCAAACTGAAGTTGTGGTTAGTGTTTCGTAGGCTTCAAGTAGTCTATCTTCAGCGAACTCACAGCCAACAGCGTTCCCCAAACGGTAGTTTTGAACCCCTTATTCGTGCCACTTCCTGTGTTGAAACCTTTATGGAGATTGATCATGACAGGGCGGAGGTTCTTTATTTTCTTCAAGCTCGAGATAGCCTTTTGCAAAGCCGAAGCATTGTCGGGACGTAAAAACACACTAATAAAGTCATGCCTTTCAACAAGGGCGTTGATTTCGGTACTAGGACGAAGAAAGAATCGCCTTAAGTGGGCCTTGCCTTGGGGCGTCTGGGCCAAATGGTGAAATAAGCCATAGACGGAAAGACTTTCTTTTGATCCAGATGATGTTCTCCCGGGGCCTTGATTGAAGGCGCTGGGATGGGATTCAGATTGTATTATCTGAAGTGATGCAAGTGTATCTGCATTAATATACCTGATAGATAATTAGATCATGCTGGGTGGATTTGACATTGGGCGTTTACATTGTTCCCTGGAGACTGAACATTTCCATAGAACGTACCCTGAATGCAGGAACAGATTCGTCACCAGGGAGATATCGGCTGGCCCGCTTTCTCTGAAGATACGTGAGGATAGCTCCAGCACAACCTAGGGTTACAGTGTTCTCCATGTCGATAAAGCCGGCAAGACGTAGTGCTTTTCCCTTCTGGGCTGTAAATCCCACATCCTCAGGATCTACCCTGTCATTATTTGTAATTCCATCGCAAGGAACAAGGAACTTGGTGGATTCTTCATCTTGAGCGAACACCTCTAAGGTCACTAGTTTATTCTTCGCACCTTGGGGATTGAATTCCTGAGATGGCCGGATATCGATTTGATAGGGCATACGAAATTGATCTGAATTGCAATTAGCTCTATTAGATCGCAGAATGTGAGGCTTCATTGCCTTCTCCCTGGGCTGGCCTTTCTTGTGCTGTTGCTATTAAGTCATCCGCACGAGTAGAGCACAAGATTACCGTGGGCTTAACCTCGAGTTTTACTGTGAGCCAAGTCAGCGTCAGGAGCTTTGATTGAAACTTCGATCACGAATAGAACTCTACAAATCTCGATAGTTGCTGCGGCCCCGGACTGAACATCGCCCAAAAAAAACAGCTTCTCCTCCTGAGCGACGTAGTAAGCGCAGCCTACCGTTCCCCTCTCTCTCGCATCAACAGCCATAACGACCTGGTCAAGGTCTTCTTGTTCTACATCTGGCTGATATCCTTCATCCGCCGCCCTTGACATTGCGTTGAGTGAATGCTTCCGTAGCCCAGGGGATTGACCGAAATGAGCGAGACCTGAGGTAGGGCTCTCTTCAGTCAAGGAAGTATCATCATACCTTAGCCGAAAACGGTGGTGCAGATGATCAGAAGAGAGATGGGGAGAAAAGGCTGTCCCCTTCTTCCTTTTGAAAGAATTCGACGCCATCTTAATGATTCGATGAGCGATTTGACTTATGTAGCAGAATGCAGGCGAAGTTCTTGACTGTCCTGACCTAGAACTCATGAGGGGAAGAGTTAAATTAGAGATTGCAAACGGTTATATATGTATATCCATTACTATTATACCGTGCTAGTCATCAAGAAGGAGAAGTAAAAAGGGCTATATAGAACTTTGGCGTGTCTGGCATGAAGGCACTTACCTAAGTGCATCAGAATAGGTACTTATACATGTAGGAATTCCACCTCATCGTATACTATGATAGTAGCATAGAATACTAACAAGACGTGAGCGATTTGATGAAGCCTGATCGCGATTCAATTCATAATTCTAACCATAACTGCAGGATACAATCAGCCTGTATTGGCCTGATTAAATTTGAACTACTGATCAGCATACCAACTCATCTTGAGCGGCTAAAATAATATTATCTAATTGTAGAAATGGAGATGCATTATGGTTTAGTATTGAGGGGGCTCGGGCCGAGGGGAGATGTTATGTCTATTTACAAGTAATATGTATATCGTACATGATATCGTACATCAAAGAGAATACCACATCATCCAAAATTCCCCAGTAAGCTCGACAGACTATGTTTCCTTTTATAATAATGTGTACCGACCGATCGTTATACGTTAAGGAGCGAAACAAAAATATCAATCTCAACTTCAGCTTTCTGCAACAACGTCGAGCCCTGATCTATCAGGGGTGAATTTCATATGGATTGTTTGCCCGGAGATAACTTCGCCGCGTATGATCTTATCTGCTAGCCTGTTGCCGATCTCTTTCGCGATGAGACGGTTTAGGGGTCGGGCACCGTATTTCGGATCATATCCCTTGTCACAAAGCCATTCTTTGATCTCGTCGTCAATCTTCAGAGTCATACGACGATCATCTAGTCTTGCCTGTAATTCCTTGATCCTGATGTCGATGATATCTCTCAGTGCGCTACGAGAAAGCCTCTTGAAGATGATAAACTCGTCAATTCGGTTGATGAATTCTGGCGGATAAGAAGCCTGAACAACAGTCATGACGGCTTTCTTGACATCGGGGGAGAGGTCCCCATCCTCGGAAACTTTGTAGGAATGAAGTGGGTCGGCCCCAACTAAGATATCAGCACCAAGATTAGAAGTTAGGACGATGATTGTATTCCGGAAATCCACCCTATGCCCCTGAGAATCGGTAAGAAATCCCTCATCGAGCACCTGGAGCAATAGAGCGGAAATTTCGCGATGCGCTTTCTCAAATTCATCAAAGAGGAGAATAGCATAGGGCTTCCGTCGGACGGCCTCGGTGAGCTGTCCAGCATCGTCGTATCCAACATATCCCGCCGGCGCTCCGATTAAACGACTCACCGTATGCTTCTCTTGAAACTCACTCATGTCGAACCTAAGTACAGCGGATTCGGTAGAGAACAGGAAGCTAGCCATCTTCTTGCAGAGCTCTGTTTTGCCGACGCCAGTGGGGCCAAGGAACATGAAAGATGCTAGAGGCTTGTTCTCGCCGCTGAGGCCTGCTCTTTGCATTCGCACAGCATTGGCAACCGCCGAAAGGGCCTCATCCTGGCCACGAACTGACTGTCTGAGTGTGTCCTCCATATGGATTAGTTTTTCCACTTCTCCTGACATAAGCTTGCTGACAGGTATGCCGGTAGTACGGGAGACAACATTAGCAATATCATCAGCAGTGACGGAGTCGTGAATTAAATTCTGCTCATCTTTTATTTCTGAGCCTTCCTGTGGTAGCTTAGCCTCGAGGCCAGGAATAACAGAATATCTCAACTCCCCTGCCCGTGCAAAGTTACCCTCCCGTTGAGCTTGCTCCAACTCGAATTGTGCACGTTCTAATCCTTCTTTGGTCCGTTTGATATTGTCAATCTCTGCCTTTTCTCTGTTCCAGATGTCAGTCAACTTGTTAGCGTCAGCTCGCTTTTCTTTCAAAAGCTCTTGCAATTTTGCCCGTCGTTCATTACTAATAACGTCGGTTTCTTTTCGAAGCGATTCGAGTTCGATCTGTATTGTTGTAATCTCACGATCTAGCTCCCGAATCGCGTCTGGCTTCGACTCTTGCTGCAACCTAAGAGCCGATGCGGCCTCGTCCACCAGATCGATAGCCTTGTCGGGAAGGAAACGTTCGGTGATATATCGGTTGCTATAAGTGGCTGCGGCGACGAGAGCAGCGTCGGTGATTCTCACGCCATGATGGACCTCGTATTTGTTTTTTATTCCCCGTAAAATGGATATCGTTGCCGCTACTGATGGTTCTCCGACTTGGATCGGTTGGAAGCGGCGGGCGAGTGCGACATCCTTTTCGATGAGACGGTATTCATTAAGAGTAGTGGCGCCAGAACATTGAAGCTCCCCCTTTGATAGTGCTGGCTTTAGAAGATTGCTAGCATCGATGCTTCCTTCTGCTTTGCCCAACCCAAGTAAGATGTGAAGCTCGTCGATAAAAAGGATTACACTTCCCTGCGCTTCTTCGACCTCTTTTAGGACCGACTTTAGTCGCTCCTCGAAATCGCCTCTGAATTTCGCACCAGCTATCAGTGAGCCCAAATCCAGAGCAATGACCCGCTTGTTTTTGATGCTTTCTGGTACATCTCCCTGAATAATTCTTTGGGCTAAACCATCCAGGATGGCTGTTTTGCCCGTCCCAGCGGCGCCTATGAGAACTGGGTTGTTCTTTGTACGCCTTGATAAAACCTGGATTGTTCTGTGGATTTCCGCATCTCGCCCGATGACAGGGTCAAGCTTTCCAGCTTTGGCTTTCGCTGTGAGGTCTACACCAAATTGTTCTAGCGCTGGCTTCTGAGGTTCCCCGCTCAAGTTCATCCGATGCGTGCCCCCTGGGGGATGTGGCCGGCCATTGACATAATGGCGGACCGTGTCAATCGATGGATACACAGCCTGTTGAGGAAGGAAAGACTGTGACCGAAAGAGTGGGTGGTGATGTAGCTCTGGCGCAATGGGGAGCCTTTTGCAGGGCCTAGGTAGTAATAGCCACTTGGGACGACTTCGACAAATCTGAGACCTGATCGATGACATGATGATCTGAACCTGTCTTCACAACCATGACTAACCTAGTGTAGCATTAAGTGAATCCACTTACATCGAGCAATCATGGTCGTTGGTGGTGAAGATATATATGGTGGCGAAGATATGGTGGCGGACACCCAAAAACGGGTTTTTCGATTAGTAATCCGTATCATATACGGTAATTATATGTAATAGTAATGATACAACTAGTATATTTTACACTAGGGTGACCACTATATCACGACTCACGCTAAAGCCCTAATAGTAGTGGTGTTCCATGTTGATATCATACACTTGATTTGAAACCCGTATCGCACGGTGCTATCGATCATAATCTCAAGATATTATAACCATTATTTGGCTTTTACCATGCCCCTAAGCAGACGATGTATACAGCCTGCTAAAGCTCCACGTTGCCAGCCTTAAGCCAGTCAACCTGACATCGGATATAAGCCCTCAGCTAAATAGCGACTTGACTGGCATTGTGGTATAGACGCTGCACAATGTCGACAGCCTAGAGGAACTTCAGGATGTGGGCGATTTAGACGAGCTAGTGCAGCAACATTCTTAGGCGGCTGGTGGCCTAGAGGAGCTAAGCTTCACCGACCAGTATGCCAGAAGCTGTGATGATACTTGAGCAATGGCATGGGCAGCAGTTCCTCTGATGATGGCTCTGATGAGTCTATTGTTAATGAGTTTGATGAGAATGAATTTGACGATCGCGAGCAGGACCTGAAATTACCAATCCGATATAGCCGAGATAGATACATTTCATATTCTTACGCTATGTTGTCATTTGTATTATCGTCTCATTTGTGTTTGATTCATTTCTTTTTTATCATCAATATGTAAGATATATTGCATCTCTCTTATCTATGAGAGTTAGAGCGTTAGACTTCATCTGCCAAATCTATCGGGTACCCTCCTCCATCACGATATTATGAGATGGAAAAAGAGGTTGCCAAGGCCTTTGGACGGCGCCCGACTATGGCAAAAAAACATAATGAACTGGGAGCAGGAGTAGATTCTTCATAGAGGGATTCTAGAGAGCAAGGTAGGGGAGCACAAAGCTTGCCTAAGCCTGCTGGATGATGAAGGGGTTATCTATGCAATCAAGGACTTTGTAAAAACTCAAGGAGAATGTGAGTGCAGTGTGATATTAAAGGTATTGGTCGTGGACTAATAGCAGCCACTGCAGCATTAACATCATACAGCTTTGCCTCGTTTCTGAAAGGCTTCATTCAAGATCACCGCCCTGATATCAGTGATTCCCGCTCCCTGATCGAAGTCATGAAACCGTTGTGGACGAACGTGCACAAATTACCTTGAGAATGAGAAGATAGTGGCTGAAAAAATAGGGTTTTACTTGGGGAGACGTTAAAAAGGTGATTTTTTTTGGATGGCCATGAGTGCAAAGATGTAGTCGAATACCGGCGGCATTTTCTTGATACTATTCATGGGTTACTTCCCTATATGGTTGACTTCAATGAGGAGGGTACAGTGGTGCCCAAACAATACCCAAATGATTGTCGTGTTTAGGGACCAGACCGTCGACCAATCATTTTGATTACTCATGATGAAAGTATTTTCTCTGCAAATAACAGGGCCCCAGGCTTGGATAGTGAAGAATGGCAACTTCTTACGACCAAAAGGAAAGGGAAAGGCATTATGGTTTCCGACTTCCTCTTGCCTTGGGCACGGCTCAATCTCCTGTCTCTCGCCAAAGGACGACAGGATGAGTAATTGACTTCATCTGGTGTCCCTCTCGAGGTCGCGGTACTGTTCGAGTACGGAAAAGAGGGCCATTGGGGTGGACAGCGACTCTTGCAGCAAATCAGGGCAAAGGCTCTCCCCATCGCTACTGCCTTATATCCAGGGTATCAGTTTCTCTTCCTCTTTGATAATGCAACGAGTCATTCCGTCTATACTGATGATGTCTTTCGAGTATTGAACTGAATAAGGGCAGAGGTGGCCAATGACCTCTACTTAGAGACAGATAGTATATTAATGGTGAGGGAGTTGTTGTGTAGCAAATGTATAACAACGAGGTAGACCCCATAACCGATAATTGTCATAAAATTCCCAAAGGCATTGTATTAGAGGAACGAAGATTGTGGCTAAGTGAGAAGGAATTTCATCTTGGATGCCCCAAGCCGCGTTGCGAGGGCCTTGTATTCCCATTAATCTACCTAAGTATGTTCTTTAATTTTGACGTTGTGCTGTTACTCTCCAAGCAATGGTCTATCAAATGACAACATGCAAATTAATGGTGGGGTTCTGAAAAAAAGGCTTGAAGTGATCGAGTTGGTGACCATGGGATCAGCTGCGGTCTGTTATGAGGCTGGTATGAAACCCCTCCTTTGAAATATCCGAATTACGGTAGTTGTATTAAAGTTGTTATGGCTCAAACATCATATTGAGGAACTGAAAAACTACTTCATTGATTTTGTGGTAATATCATTGGATAGCATGATATGTAGGGAAATCTTCAAGGTACCACCAGTATAGGACAATCAATCATATCATATTCTACAATGGTTCCGTAACACTAAGCAGGAAGTTATCATAGCAGTGCCTGTTGCAAGGCTCGAGATTTTACTTCTCCCCTACGTGGAAATGAGTAATCACAGATGCGAAAAGAGTGACGTTGGCTAGTACTAATCCAATATTACGATCACCAAAAGGGAAACAAGGAAGAGCAAAATAAAATTGGAGCCTCAGCCGCGTAAATAGGTAACCCCCGTCTGCCGCCTGATTTCCGCCTTAAATTAATAGGTTTCATGCCAAACCATGACCGAACCCTTGGCTAACTCCTTCATTCCCCCTCATCTCTCTATGATCTGAGTAGGTTTCAATGTGATAACCCGAAAGCCTTCCATTTGCGGTCGAATCTGAGTCCAAATTTCCTCGGATGTCTTTGTGGAGTTGTTTGAACGTAAGAACGCCGTCGTCTCCAGGGAAGCCCAATTGTCACATCTATGGACGGAGAATGTGAATCGTGAAGGCGGAGGGCCAGCAAGCTTGGAGGGGATTTAGTGCTATTTTCCCACGCAATATCAAATCAGTATATAGAATCACAGAAAACTAGCTGATAGAGAAGAGAAATGGAATAAAGAATGCATAAGAAAGGTAATCATTTTCCGCAACTTACACTGCAATTACTACAGCCGCAGGCGGAGCAGTCACCACAGCCGCAGGAGGAGCATGAACAGGGATCCATAGTGATTAGGAGTTTTGAAGTTGGGTTGACGGGTAGTGGGAGCCAAGTTTGATGGTAGTTTTGGTTGAAAGATGCTTCTCTTCGAGTTGGCTTTGAATTCATGAAGAAGGAAGGAAAAGAAAAACTTCGGACGAGGGATTAGTGAATTATTTATACTCTTTTCGCCAAACGATGTTACCAGGTAACAGGGTAAGTTAAGTGACCCTCACCACCCTTCTCAGCCTGATGCTTTCTCCGCAAACAGATCCCCGGAAGGAATGTCCCACCTGCCCATAGGATGCTAGAGATCCGAGTTGTATTGTGATATAATTCACCACCCCCACAAGCTTATGGAGATGAAAATGCACAGGGTGAAAAATCTCATTTCGAAGCCGGCGACAGATCGGAGCCAATCCGGATGACAGCTAGAGACTCTAGGTGCAGCTAGCTTCAGCTAGCTTTCGACCATAGGTGGTGTATTCAATAAGATCACACAAGTGTGACCGCAAGCGTGGAACTTACATGGCTTAAGAGTGGACGGAAACGGGGAAGATCATCGGGGCGGGGAAGAAAGCTCGACTGTAGGACTTGTGACTCGCCTCGGATCCCGCTTTGCGAAAGCTGCAGGAGAAATTGGAATACCTGCAGAGGACTTGCTAATAACAGCTCAGAACTGCCAGCGCCACACTATCCAACATGAATCGCAACGACACCTACACTCCAACGATGCGAGGACACGTCCGTTTGAAGCAGCGTTCGTCGACGTGCCAGAAGACTCCGATCGATTGAGTGATTATTGCGGTGGCAATTAATATAGTTCGGTCTTAGTCAGATGAGAATAGCGAATAGCGGTGCCAAGCCATTCTCGTCTGATTCTCCGCTTTCGAAAACGCCAAGCGTCATGCTGGGTGTTAGTAGAATCGTCTGTGCGGCCACCACCATTCGGATAGAATGGTCAACCAAGTAGAAGAACTGACATCATCATTGTAGTCTTTAAGCTTTGTCACTGCTTCACTTTCTATCGGGAACACCGGATAGAAAGAATACGAAGCGCCATCATTAGATCCCAACACACGCAAGCGTCCCTGTGCGAATAAGGCGTTAAGAACGGGGTGAAAGGTCACCCAGGTGCTCAAGCGAAAGTCTCCAATTGGCGACAACAGGAGATTGATGGCAACGACTTAACCTCCCACACCATATCGCATTTTATGTGGTCATAAGAGCATCTATTTCACTGGAATGCCTCCATAAGACTCAACCCGGACATTGCAGCCGTCTGGGGTTATGCGCATCCCAGAATTCTCAGCAGGCGCCGAGATAAAGAAAAGGGTTTGCATTGGACACCAGATCCAAGGGAGAAATCGTGGGGTTTTTTGGTTCCGTAACGGATTTCCGTTTCCGCTTCCCCACACAGTTCTTAATCAGGCATATAAAAGGGGATTAATAGCAGGGCTCAGCCCCACTTTGATAACCGTATGCAAGTACGGAAGAACCATAGTCGGAATATTCGCTTCCAACACTGAAGCATTCATCAAGCCATCCCACCCTATGAGAGGGCGCAATAATTGACGGGGTGAGAAGTAATGCAAGGTTGGCGTTTAACTTGGTCGCAGCATCACAGCATCATAGCGTAGCATGTTTTGAGAGTGTGATGCCTGACGGGGCAGTGACGGCCTGAAGAGGTGTTAGAAAATGAGGGCCTGACAGACAAGTCAGCGAGGAAACGTGGAGGACAAGCAATGCATGTCGGACCGTAGATGCGAATACTCGTACTTCCCTGTATACTCTTAATTGTTATACCCGAAGACTAACACCATCTTGTATTCTCTTTGCTTCCCTGGTTATTTCTTGGGGCAAAACGCTAGCAACCGAAGAGCCCCATTCCCTCCAAAGTAATATCTAGGCATGTTCATAGATATATAATATAAAGGATTTGTTGGGTAAATCGCTGTCCCTTCAGGAAGCCTCGGAGCCGCAGCTCTCTGATCTAACTTGAGCGACGCTGGGAGTTGAGGGAGGACGGTCACATCGAGACGAGAACGGGTCGAATAACGGCACTCTTATAGCCAGCGAGAGCGAGTTAAGAGTCAGAAGATGACATGCCAGTCTGGATCGATAGATAGATAAGGCTAACATGCATCTTGGCCGCTTCAGCCAGAGGAAAGCTCGATCGGGACTGCTTGAGGACCTTGTGGACAGCCAGCTTCTCAAGCCCCGCCCCGTAGGACAAGGAGGACAAGAAAAAACAAGAAAGAAAACCGGGACCGGGGATTCTATTCCTTTCTCGCTATCCTTGCTTTGGTTTTCCTTCCGACCGGCCATTCTTTGATCGAAACGCAAGTGCTGTTGAGATTGGGGGCGTGATAAATACCGAATTTTAACGTCAGGATGCTCAACACCGACTTCGCGAGGTGTTTTGGCGATTGCTATTTATTCTCCCATGGCAAAAACGTCTTCCTACAGGTTGAAATTATTTGAACTTCAGATTTCGAATCCGCTTGAGGGATATCACAATAGAAACAACGCCCAGAAGAACGCTTTTAGGCCCTTCATGGTCAGATCGCCTTCAGAACTAGCATCCACAGCATTCCACAGCTCTCAACACAATCAACAACAACTCTCACTTCATTAAAAAATCTACTAAAAGGTATCGTAACGTTCTAAGTTGTGAAAGTTGGGGCTTCAAGTTGGTGGTCTGATTCTCTTAATATTTGATTACTAGAAAAGAATAAGGAAAAGGGAAGAGAAGATAGAAATAAAGGGTGATGGTAAGAAAGAAAAAAGAAACCTTCTATCTGAAAAGAAAAAACACCCCGTTTTACGGGCCGTTTCCCCTCGGATGTGCTCGAGATCCACTGCGCGATAGTTGTCCGATAAGCTAATCTCAAAGGGTCAGCTCACAGCGTCTAGATCCAGCACGAGATCTTCGATCTACTTAGGAGGACGGTTCAAGGTACCCATCCCAATGCGAATTGCATCAGAATCAGCCTGAACGCGATAGGTCACCTGCAGCCGGACGCAGCCATCTCCAAACTGGACCCACGTCACCACGTTTAGATTGAAAATAGGATGCACGGAACGTTCAACGCTTTTCTTTTCTCTTCATGGACGGCTGGTTCAGTGCGGATCGGGATTGGCTATACATGGTTACCATCCGGCGCAGAACGGAGCCATCCGTGGCTCCAGATCCTCTCGGTGCAAACTTTTCATACCACCATTGCCATATAGCTGTATCGAACAGTTGAAGCTTGAGATTTAGGCGGACACCAAAGACTGCAGGCGATAGTATCGCGGCACAAGCCACAACTCAAAGCTAATAATGCTAACCATTCCCGATCAATGTCTTTAACCACCGCAGACTCATAATATGCAACCCATAGACTCCTTGGTTTCGATTGGTGCGATTATAGCTTATAAGAGGGCAATTCGAGATGTAATGTTAGCATGAGGCATGATTTCATATCTGATATTGGGTACCTTTAAACCATATGTGCAAAGTATGGAATACAGTCGGCTTTTTGCCAAAACGTAACCCATATAGGATGACGATGATCGAGTTAAATAAGTTTACCGCACTGGGGAAGATGCTAAAAATTACAAAAAATCAACGATTGGCTGACTTTTTTTTTCATTTTTTCTCATTTGGAGAAGTTACATTGGACTATCTAGAGTTTTCTAGTAGAGATTATTCTGCGTAGAATGCCCGTGAGTCTTCAAAGAAAAAGGAATTTAGGAAGTTTCGACAAAAGTGCTATGTTTCTAAGATTAACAAATAAACGACGAAAGAAATAAAAGAAATCTTAGGGAAACTCGGAAGGATCCTCCTGAGCAAAGAATTCAGGTAAGCATTAGTAATCATAGGAAGGACTGCGTTTCCATATCAATAGGAAATCGTTGCCTGGAAATAAATCTTGGGAGAAGTTAAGGTGAACACCCCCCAGCACCCGACCCTCCAATTGTGCTGTATGTCGCTATATGTGATCGGCTTCAATCCATAGACGAGGTGGGGCATTTCGAACGCATTCTTTGTGAGTCTTGTGACATTAGGTGGGTACGGGCTCAGCGAAGCCGTTGGCAAATATTTGGGCTATAGGAATCCAACAAATGTGAATGTAACTTCTTGACGAAACCAATAATAATATATATACACGCCAACCCTGTACATGGAATAAGCGTATCGCTAGCGTCCTCAAGACCCAGGCTTATGTCCTGAAATAGGCATTTCATCAGTAGAGTCCTTAATGGTGTGATTCAATGTGAGTGAGTGGTTCGATTTCAGTGGTGGACGTCGTCGCTATTTTTTTGCTTCGAGGCTCGCCAGTCAATTGGGCCTCCGAATAGCTTGAGGAGATACCCCCCAGTGGTTTTGCGATCGACGAATTGGTCCCGTACAGATACTGTGGGGCTCTGGATGACCTGAGAAACGTAGCGATTATAAGGGAGATAACGAGCCGTGAAAGAAAGAGGGCAATGGCCATGCCGTCAGCACAGAGGGAACACCTAAATTTTTTTTTTTCCTACGCTATGCGTAGGCGTTGGCCTATAGCATAAAGTGCACCGCCTGCATATATGGGCTCAGAAAAGAGATCCGTTTCGGACATTAAAGGGGAATAACAATAAACCATGTCTGCAGCATCAAGGTGTTTCTTGGAGGGATTTTGAATTTTGACAACTAATTAGCTGTGCGGGCAGTGTCATTTCTAGTAATTGTGACCACATACGGCAAGGATCCAGCTATCTTCTGGAAGGGATGGACCTCCTGGGGAACAGCTATATTGGGGCTTGTTCTCAAATGCGTCAGTGATCATTGTAATTTTAGGTTGTATTACGATCGGAAGCTTGAACTCATAGTAACCTTCTCGATACAAGAGTTCCGAAAAAGCCGAAGTTTCCTACTGGGTTGATCCCTTAGGACTCTAACTACTAAGTTCCACTTTAACTCGTCAAGACCCTTGGTATCAAAATTTTGCACAAGACTTTGCATGGAAGGCGACGACGGCCTTTGAGGCATTCTCCGGACGTGAGGTAACAATGACATTGGTAAAGGGGAGAAGAAAAGAAAAGCAGACATTAACATCGAAACAGGGTTCTTCGGCTGTTCGCTACAGTTCCAACTAGATCGATTTTCCGGTGACATTTCTTTGCCAAAGTTTGGACGCTTGCCATGGACCATAGAGTGCTACAGGAGCAGGCATTAGCCACTTATTTCAAGTGCATAGACCAATATGCGGGACAGTATTCTGGATGTTATGCCGTTTTCTCCAGATTGAAAGTGGGGCATTGCCATCGCTGCCCGAAAAACCTTAGCGGTAAGAGTCGCGGCGGAAATAACATCAAGGAGAGTATTGGAGGCCCAAAGGCCCTGCATAGTCAGGCGGACTAGGGCGAAGAAAGAGTGAGAATGACCAAAGAAGGTCAAGACCTGAGTCGAAGTAGCAAGCCCATAATCAGGTGTCTCAGTGTCTGCTATAGCCGAAAGGCCGAATACAGCGATAAACTTGATTAATAATGATAATAATAAGAGTCGCATCGTATGTATCCTGCAAGGTAAGCCCCTATAAATGTCCTTGGACACAAATTCGATATTAAAATCCCGCCAGATAACCCGCCGGTGTCGAACCTGAACTCCTCCTAGACGCCCACCGTGTCTAAAGTCTTCTGCGTTCACTTTTCGATTTCACGGCGAGCAGCTTCTAGAAATTTTTGCATCTCATTCCGGTTTTTTGGTTCAGAGGTCCAGTTAGCTCTCCGATTGCAACACTCCCGCTGAGCAACACGCATAAAAACTAGGAAGAATTCTACCAATGGCTCGTTTGGGCTTGCCCCACTGAGTGGTTTGCTATTCCACCCTCCCTGTTTCGTCAAGACGAAGAGCTCAAAAGTGACCTACCTCCTAATAGTGAAGTAATAACAACGTTCAGTGATGTAAATGGGCCGGATATTCCGTAATAACGTGGTATCATTCAATCATGTATACTATTTTGCACTGAGATCAGATCTTGAAAAATAGTGGACAATCTCCCTGCCATGCGATATAGAGATCTGAACGGCGATAGCTCTTGGAATATAACGCTGTCCCTCATGTCAACACAGCATTAATGACAACAAAATAAACGTCATCTGTGCAGGAGAAGGTATCTCTTATAATAGCACTGACATATCATACCATGCATAAACGCAGCTTTGGAGAAAAGATGAAATAAAATCATGCCGATCCCCCGGCCCTATGTATTCCCCCTGACACAAACCCTTATGTTATGAAATTTCCTCTGTTTCATTCTGGTTCCTTTCGATCTGTCTTCAATGTTAACTAGGTCCAATATGACCAAGGGAGGGACTAGTTAGTCAATCAGCGGTCATTGCTGGGGTAGGAATCCATTCAATTCGAATACCCCTTGTCCGGACGTTTTATCCAAGTCAAGATCTATATGTCCACATGTCTTAGCTTAATTTCCAAGTTTGGTCCTTCCTTTAGTAAACTCACTGCTTGGGCATTTTCACACCTTATCCGTCACAAACTGAAGCCTAGATCTCATTTTCTCGAGTGGCGTTAGATATAGCCAAAAGGCCAGAAGTTCCCCTTTCACCAAAGTGGTTCCCATTTTCTACTTTGCCGCATGCTGATCCTGTGATCATCCCTTGAATAAATAGATCGCTTCTGGACGCCTCCGGCTGTTGTTATCCGTAAATGCAGCGTTATTCGAGAACTCTGTAGCTACTGTCTTTGATAATTGCCCAATCACCAGGGTTCCGGCCTCATATACATACGTGGTGATCCTAGCCGCTGCTTCTATATGCCCACAATACCTCGCTAAAGGATTTATTTGCTAACGGCATACTAGTATGAGATATCCGGGAGGGTGGTAGCATAGCTGCATATTGCATATATACCACCTTTTGTTGATATAGGTGGATGAATTGAGGGATTGCTTGCCCCGAATTCTCAACTGCGGGTCGTTTAGAGTGGGCTTGAATGGTGTAGGTGCAGGGTTTAGGTCATTGAGGTGGCAAAAGAACTTAGGGATTGCTCATCTGGAAAACATCACTAAGGAAGAAGCTGTTTTAACCACTGCTTAATTATTACTTAAACCTCTTACCGGCTCTCATCAACCGGAAGCTAGCGGCGAAGACCCAGAGAGAATCTCAGAGGCATCAGATTCTCCAACTGCTAATTCTAGTACCAGTAAGGTTCAGAAAAAACCTGAGTATAAATTCGAACAGAGGCATCCTAGGGAAATTTGGGGAGATGTGGGCACCCTTGACAGGGCAGCTGTTGGACAACCCAGATAAAGGCAGGATAAGAGTGAGGAAGTTTAATCTGCTTCGCCCAGCTGAGGAAGAACCCCAGCTTGAACTCGGCCTTCAAGGTTAAGATAAACGTAAAAAAATTGTCTTGTAGTCAACTCGCAATTTCGCCCTAGAAGTGAAGTTCAAGCTATGGTACTTCCTCAATGTGGACGGCAGGCATATCTGACAGACTTGAATTAGCATGTGTCAAAGTATTTAGTACAGCGGGTGTCTACTAGAATTTCACCTAGTGGCTTTCTTGTGGGCATACAGCTTCTTGGCTCGTTCACTTATTTCAACAAACGTGGGGTCTATGCAATATGCTTCTACCATTGATATCTCCTTCTTGGTCAGTAGCCTTTTCAATGTGGGAAACTCGCCAGAACATACTTTTCTTGTAGTGTAATTTCGAATGATCCAAGCTCCCAAGAACCAAGTGAATCTCCTCAATATCATGAGATGGAGATTTCTGCGCAGGCTGATCCCCAAATCGAAACAGATCCTGTCGATGCTCCGGTCAACACAGAGACTGGGCACAATATCATCAACAAACAAAATAATCATGATGTGATCGTTTGTGGCAACACAGCTGCTTTCCCCGCCTAAGTTAGGCTCACCTGGATGACAGTTCATTTCGCTAAAGTTGCGGAGGTCTCCTAGACGGGCATCAAGCCCAAAAATAAAAAAAATTTAAGGTCAAGCCCCTCTTTTTTTTTTATAAATCCATTAGGAGACTCGGCATACATCTCTCTATCCGTTTTTTACTGCAGACAAACGCGTTTTTGACATCACCACCGGTGGGACTTCAGTTCGAAATAGCAGGTAAGCATGCCGGCGACCGCTTGGGCCGCTGGAGTGTGGGAGGAACTTAGGGGTTGGACCGGGAATGATGAGGCTTCTCACCAGGGAATATGCGAAGCCAGAGGGAGCAGAGGCGGTAGCCTCAACTAACTAGAAAGTACACCGCCTGCGTAAGCCTGAAAGGGATCCGAATCGGGGCGTAAAATAGATTTAATAATCACAAGAGTAAGCATGCCAACATTTTGTTTAAAGTTGTGGCAGCACAAGTGTCCTGCGGGCCATAGCGTTGGAGATCACCGGGCACACAGGTTCTCGCCTTGTGTTTAAGCAAGTGAGTCGAATTTGTAAACAAAAATATCTCCACATATTAAGAAACCTCTCTTTCTGCGAGTGAGTTTGGGGCTTCCCGTAATTCCCCCGTGGTTCTGAAAGCTAGTCTCGATGTAAGCGAGTTTCCACACCATGCACTGCAGTTCTAAATACGGGTAGGATAAATACCAAATGCTAATTTGGGTCTGTCAGATACCTGTGTATGCCTGCCGCTGTGGTTTTCTCTATCTAGAGCCTGCCTAGGTACAATGTTTAATAATAAATAGAATCTTCACAGAATTCCTTGAGTGGTTTCCGCTCATATTCAAACTGTGGTTCTGAGTCACTGATGGTTATCGCTGTAATTGTCTCCAGACTTATATTGTTCAAGGGTTTGAATGGAGTCTCAGAGTAGTTGTTCCTGAGCCGTCGCACCGTCATTACTAATTATTGGACAGCCCGAGTATCAAGATCGCCATCGAGATCGCTCGGAATCACTTCGTTGTCACGGCTGTTGGGAATAAACTCATACTCAGTACTGGCGCCCTGGGAAACTATAATAAACAATTACTTAACTTGTGCCTTGAAGGGGGACCCTCCAGAAAAGGGCTGTCAGAATCTATCACCCCTTATTGTAATTACCTATTGGACACTCAATGCATGTAATAATACCATACTCAGTCTACGAAATAAAGATTATCGATATTGAAATGAACAAGATCGGCACGACGACTATGTCCAATTTTAATGAAATCGCGACCAGCCAAATAAGAGCTGAAGGCTATAGTATAATACTATGCTGATATAGTAATGAAATGAGATGCGTTCATTCTGTCCTCAAAAAAGTCCTCAGAGAGAGAAGTTCGATCGACAGATGCTATGCAAGACAAACTAGACTTAATCAAGAACAGCTCCAGAAGAAATGGGCATTAAGTTCCAGTAGTCGATTCCGGTGAACGAGATCTGATCCCAAGGTAGGTAGGCACCTAACTCAACCACCAAGCTATAACTTAGTAGGATAGGATACAGTACATAGTATGATAGGTGTTGTCCGGTCTACGATATCATATAATAAGAAATATCGATAGTACTGGTGCGATGGTGATTTGGTTGTGTTAGTTAACCAAAAATACCGTAGAACCAAATTTATTAATCATCTGTTACCTGTTACTGGACGAGGAGTTGTTCAGCACCAAAATACTATGCATGATATTAACTTTAAAGTTAGCAGATCATCGGAGGGGCTTTTTATCCATAAGTCTCTTTCCCCCGCCACTAAGTAGGGATTATAATAACTAGCGAAGACTGGGTTAACCAATTAGGTTGGGCGGATGGGGTTCTGGACTTACCTATACAAGCAATGTTCTATTCTAGAATCTGATTACGTGGTTTGATTTGAATGAGTCGGGCGGGTGTTTGCATCTGCTGCACATTTGACAGTTTGGTTGGCTGACTTCGACGCTAGTACATGTACGACTTGATGTTCATTTCCTCTACCCAGTATTGGCAAGATGCTGAGAAGTTATTATTAGCAGTAGTTTGGAGGTACCGGATTAATCAGCCCCGGCAAGGGGTTATGATTGTTTTACGAGCGATTGCTATCCTCCTCGTAAACTCTGAAAGTCAGGTATCTGTATGTAGTTTTTGTTAAGTTCTCCCAGTGGGTATCACCGCGTTGTTGATGAGGACTGCCACCTATTGGCTTACCTATTCATAGCTGAAAACCTGGAATTGATCATGATTAATAAGCATAATGGTAACTACTACCGATTAATACTACATTGCAAAGGTCAATAGATTGCCTGTCATTGTAGGCGGGTCGCTTTAGTCAGTTCGAAGGTAGCCAATTATAGGGCTCAAAATCAACACCCACCCCCGGCGCTAAATATTACCATTATAGCGTTGTATTGCGTCGTTATGAGAATCGATGGAACGACTCGTGCGGTTACGAGCAAGCAGCTAGCTATAGACTCTTACTTTCATTGAAGATAAGACTGGGAGGGAGCAGAGTGAGAACCCTAATGGAGGTTATTTATCAATCTCCTCCTTTAACATAGAAGATATACAGTACATATATTCTTCAAATCAACGTTACACGGTAGATATCTTAATTACCGGTAATATCATGCTAGTCCAACGAGTTGCCTTATCATTGTCCATCTCCGAATGTGTGATGTAATGAGGATTCAATTTTTCTGCTTTATTTTAGACTTAACATATATGATGGTATACGAAGATGCAACAATACTACTAGTATGCTACAACTACTACCAAGTAAGTACTATTCATATCATGTATTCAAGTCATATCTATCGGGAGCCTATCATGAATATAAGCCATAATAAGTTTGCTTCAAACTCAAAGTAGAACCGAGAAGTCGCATTGGTACATACTACAGCACTACGACCCTCCCTTGTACACATTGTAATCTCTCCGGCACTGAGTAGTAACGTACCCTATCAATATCAGAACTATATAGTAAGTCTGCCTCATCAGCAAGTAGATATTACATTACAAGTCATATTTTTCATATGCATTATTAAGATGTTGAAACACAATGCCGAAAGCTGAACGGTACGCACGAGGCTGAAATCATGGATATCTACACTCGCCCGCTTGATTCGCCCTTAGGCTTAGTCCATCCTAATGTGGCTTGATCCACATAGTACCACAAACCTACACGGTTAGTTGGATAGTCATAGTGCATACTAACAGCTGTAACCCTATGCATTACATTGAGAGCTTATTTGTGGTTATAAGGGACCAGCTCGACCGTTGAATCCAACAAGTCCATGTCGTTAATATATGTTGAGCTGTAAATTGTCATAAGCTTTAGACGTCTTATGAAATGGCTGGCTGTTTGAATTTAAATCAATATTTGTTGTAGTGCAGTAGGAGTACTAGTGATAATGTAACCTGAGAATTATGATGTGCCCCGTATGCGAAGAAGAAGCAATCGCGAAAAGGGGAAATATTGATAATTACAAGCCGCAGGGACCGCATCTTGCCAACATTCATGGCACGATTGGTTCCTTTCTTTTTCTCCTTTTTTAGAGGAAAACGAGAAAAGAGTTGACACTAACTACCCTCTCTCTTTCAACTCTAATCCTTCAAAAAATGATCAATAGAAAGTTAATTAATCAATGGCATGCGCGCAGATAATATCAGTCTTTGGATAGTTACTTAGTAGCTAATGGCAAATAATATTAATAATTCCGATGTGTATGGACTTAACAAGGTAAGTTCTGGAGCAACGACTTTTTCCTTCCCTTCCCCTACTTTTCATTTGTAGAGATAATTCACTATACCTATTTATTATCGCCAATCTGGCTATAATCCATGCTTCCTGGGGCTATTTTATTTGAAAAATTATAGTCTGTGAAGATGAAGCAACGAGAGAAACCGAAGGGACGCTAGAAAAAATGTATTGCCAAAGCAAAAACGATTAATCATCTAATTATGGTACTAATTCGACACCTAGAACCATACTGATCGGCCGTTAGGTCATTGACAGAAATTTGTACTCAGATCTCTAGTGTTGCCACGTGCGGTATTTTATTGTGAACGTATGTACTTGTGTATACATAATGTACAAGCGTATTCTAAGTCAATCAGTGGGGATCACACACTTTCCTTCACACCAGGAGAGAAAAGAAAGAGAAAAGACGGCAGAATAAAAATAGTAAAAAAAGAGGCCATATGGCTACATCTAATATTAATAATCATAGGTTATCGTTACTGACGTGAAATGAAAGGCGTTCTAATATCCCTCTCCCAAATGAAAGATTGTCATGATTCCATGAAAAATGAAATGTGTGATATGCTGAGGCGAAATCCTCATGCACGATGTGAGATAAAACATACAAAAGGTAATTATGATAAGAGAGGAGCGTTCCTTTGTCGTCGCCAGAAGTTCGCTCGCGATCGCCACTCGTCGGTAAGGATTGTCCCGCCCCATTTCACAAGTACGTCTTCAGAGAACTCCCACGAGAATTCGCTAAGGTGATCATCGCCCCAAATAATCAGCTGCCTGCGGTCTTCGGCCTCGTAGACGAAAGTGCAGACCTCGGTCAAGAATGTGTTTGCGGTATCGAACCCGGCTCGAATAAGCCGGTCTCGGAGGGACGGCGAAGGTATCAAGTCGATATAGATGTGATGTGGTGTCCGCAGCTGCTGATATGTTGGCTGTAGCGGAGCAGGTAGGGATGGCGCCAACGCGGCCAGCGTTCTGAGATGTAGCTGGGGATCCGCCAGAATATTTAGATCCAGGATTGGTGCCAATCTTTCGTGTAGATCCCGCCGTACCTCGGCGATGTCACGAGGAGACAGGATGCACAAGCCCGGTACAGTGTCGGGATGGACCGGGGGAGTCATAGAGTGTGATTGCGAAGACCGGGAGCCTATGTCTGCTCCAGAGGTTTGGCTACCATAAACTTCGTATGTGGGAAACGGACTGGTTGAGTATGAAGAAGGGCTGACAGGGGCACCGGGAGAGCCGCGATCCGACATGCTCAACCTCAAACTCTCATTTTCAACACGCAGCTCGCTGATTTCCCGCCGCAATCGCTCCAGTTGTTCAGCATGAGTGGACGATCGTTCTCGGTCCGCCGCTTCCAGCTTCTTGAGGTGTTCTTTCCGCCGTTGTCCTAACGGGCCCAAGTCAACGATCAAGCCGAAGGAACGGCTTTACCATGCTGAAACTTACTGAAAAGGCGTTGTGCATTTCGGTTGTATTCCCTACATCGAGCCCGTCAGAAAGCGACCTGGATAGGCGCCTCAAGAAGGACGCTTAGAATGTTCATTCAGCAAACCTTTTTCTCTGCGCCTTAATCGAGTCTCCTGAATCAGACATCATGTGCTATGGATGGTTGATTGAATATGGTCTCCTGAAAACACTGATATCTCTAATCGAGGATGGCCTATTTCATCCAAGAAGCGAAGTCGAACAATAAATGCTGGCTGTTCCTCACGGCATGGGGTTGTACAGACTTAAAGCCCACCCAGGGCGTGAGAGACGGATTCATAGTGAACAAGTACCCCAGGTAAGGACGGCTCATTCAGTTGAGAAGCTAAGTCTTCATGGAAAGCTTCAGCTACTGCGGCTTACGACATCGAGGTTCAGCTCGTACATGGAGTGACCGCACTACCTCGGGACTAAGGATTTGACCAATCTGCCACGTGTGTAGAGTGAATCATGTTGCCCTGCAGGGCGCTGAGGGTTCCTTACTGAAGAAAGGTCGTTGAATGGATAATTATCCACTAGATTTGGCATCAATGCCAGACCAGCCATCCTAAATGAGTTTCGGGGAGTCCGAAGAGGAAGCCAGGCACCGCAACTATTTCCCTTTTGATTATTATTTGCGAATGAAAAAGCTTGCGGACCAAACTCGTTGCAAGAAAGAACCCCAGCCAACCCTTGTTGTGCAACGGCAATTGAAGGAATTCTGGTGGATGTCGATCACGAAGGAAGCCGAAAATATCCATTCAATCTCCATCATCGATAGGTAGATGTACATGTACATGTGTTTGTATGTGGTTGCCTGGTAAGTATACTAAAGTTATATTTCATTAATAATCACCAAGGCTACCTAGGTAACTACTACTAGGTATTAAAGTACCGTACAAACTAGTAACTACTACTCTACTGAAAGAGTGATAGTATCATATAAGGTAGGACTAGTATTAACTTAGGAGCTAACTTAACTAATTCTGTTCGGCAGAGAAGTCCCGTCTTGCGGCTTGCAGGACCCTTGTCAAGCCAACAACAACAACAATCAAATGTCCCAACGAACGTCGACTACGATCAAGATTTACCCTAGGACAAACCGAAAAGAGAGGTAAGCACTAATCCACATGACACAGCCATCTAACCAGCCGTGTCCCTGAACATTTAGACCGTAAACGTCTCATCTCGGGACGATGATGGTAATAATGACTGGTCCAGTTTCGTCGCTCGAGTATTTCCAGAAAACTTGGGGGCCGGGGTTGTCCCCCTTTTTGGGGTCATATAGATACGGTACATTAAATAGTATAATAATTTTAATGCTTTTGGCCAAGATCTCCGGCCAGCGACCCCAACTACGGTCCAACTATGAGAGAACCTATCACGTTTCGTCTATCGTCGATCAGAAATAGCAGTCACCAGCTTCTAGACGTTGCATACGATCTCTGGAAATCCCATAGAACTGGACGATGAAGTCACTAAGCATGCACTCCAGAGGCCAGGATCAAAAATTCAGTTACCCCATGTGCTAGGATTCACCAACGTCGGCCAGTATTTTGTCGAGGATTGCAGCCCTGGCCGATCGAGAAAGGCCACTATGTCCGGACACCGTAGATGGAGCATGCACTGTAGATCAAGCAACCGATCGGTTGATCCTATTTTTTCCGCGCCATTTCCGTCTTATAATTATCAACAACTATGAATAATGTATACTAAATAAGAAATGATTTTGGAGAAGGGACCGAAAGTTTTGACCTTATGTGCGAATATATATATAGTAGAGTATATTGTATAGGTCACTAAAATGCCTAAAAGAGATTAGCTGGTCGGTTACCCCCTTCATTACATGACGTTCAACCATGAACCAACATGGCCTGAAGATCTTCACACTAACATTGTTACAATACATGCTAGTGCTTACTTGACAACTACTAGGTGGGGAGAGGTCCTTGATTCAACATCCAAGCTAGATAAGACCCTTATAATTAGCTGCTCCAAAGTTACGGTAGTTTAAGAGTTCATGACAGAGGATGGCAATATCACCGGTTGTGGTGTAACCCATGAATCAAGATCAATGAAAGCAAATCATATACAATACCATGTCTCAGTGTTGGCCCGATGGTCGATCTTGGATCCAGAAGAGGCTGCAAATCGGGCAGATCTACAAGTCACAAACCTCGCCAAGCGGTGTGAACAGAAGACCGAGCTAGGCATTAGAATCAACCCGATATTATTTCTGTGAGGCTGGTTTCTCTGAGGTCGAACATAAGTAGGTACGATAGTACACGCGTTCGATGAGTCTTCCTGTGGCTCATCACAGTCGCATGTCAGGAACCATACTGTTTAGAGAATATCCCCACATATCATACGACATCAACAGGCTTTAGGGCGAAGAACGAAAAAGGAGATATATCATAGCAATGGGACCAAAGCCTCGCAGGAAGCGGTGTACTATAGCTACCTCAAGAATTTTCTATATATATGGACCGTGACTGTACCGTACATGTACATACCGATAAGGTGTAGGCCTGAAGACTGCTCCAACCCCCCATGGACCAAACAATGATCACCACAGATTATGAATAAGAAGACTTCTGTTGCTGACAAAGATGTATAGACTTCAGGCGGCGTCAACCCGTTCTTTCACACACTATTATCCAACTTAATCCTAGCTATGAGATTAAAAATGGCCATTATTAGAGTATTTTAGTTACTTTCGAGTACACATAAGGGCGCGGATTAGGATAAGCATGATCTCGTAGATCCAATATTTTGATCTCGATGTCAGAACGTTAACCAATGTGCAATTAAGGGTTCTTCAAAGTTCGTTATCCTTCATTTTCCAGATTCGGCAATTCCTACAGGACAAAGATTATTATGAACGCATTGTTTCCATGCAAGACCAGTATGCAGTGGTTTATTTAGCCTGCCGGAGACAGCGGGGCCGAACAACCGTTTTGTGCGCCGTACTTTATTTCTTATCCGGTGGAAACAACCCCTCGTTGTCGGACAAATGATACCGTTCATTCGGCCTCCAGAAATTGACCAATTTCCAGAAAAGTGGTTACACTCCATCAAAATATGAATATTGCACATGACTCCGCTAGCATGAATCTACTCTAAAACTCTGGGGAAGCTGTCCTATGGAAATGGATTCTCTTTTTCTTTTTTTTTTAAAATGCTGGTTGGCGAGAATTACACCTTAATAATCATCGAACATATAGGGCTCCTCAAGCGGTGGGGGCCGCATTAGAATCAATTATAAAACACCATACTTAATTAAATTAATGCTAACTAAATTAAGAAAGGCCTAGGCCAAAGCTCTAATTTAATGCCATATATATATATATATATACATTCATCTCTATCACATGCCTCGAAGTGGATAGCCTACTGGCGTCTAGAGAGCAAGCAAGAAATACTAAACGCTCAAAACAAAACCAAGCTCTAGCGGACGTAGCCAGGTCCTTCAAGTTCCCACGATACAGTTCTTCAAGAGACAGGGCAATTAAGAGCTAAGAACACGCAATCCTCAAAAAAGAAAGGGGTAAATCTTTCGATACTCTGAACCCGAGTACACCGAATCAGGATCGGGCAAGGAGGGTCTCACAGGTGGTGAATGATCAATGCTGCTGCAGTTTGACGGTGCTGACCCCAACCTTCGAATGGGGTTAGCAGTATTGATCGCGTGATGTCCCTTTGACACACGTTGAGTGCTCTGCCCTCTACTCATATCTCTCACATTGGCTCCGAAGGTACTCTAGTTTTAAGCCGGGTTGACACAGGCTCCTTTGTTTAAGGGGTTCCCTGATTCCTTTTGGCATCCAGATTCGTCAGTCATAGCCCGCACTTTGGCATTGTCGCCATGCACACATCCCGGACAAAGACGCTCTTTGTCCCACCGGGGCCGATATTCTTCCAACCAATGAGTGTGTCTTCAGTAAATGATGCGTGACTTCGGACATTGTCAAAAACGATACTTGATAGCCCGTGAAGGCAGCTTGAAACGGTATCGATCCCAGGTTTGACGACACCCTCCGCTTCCCAGTAGCCGCTCAAGTCGGGATTCCCAAATTCGAATGTAGCCAGGGAGGTTGACTTCTTCCATCGTCGCTGCTGGCACGTTGTTAGGTGAAAGACGCCAACAAGGCAGCAAGAATTTGGGTACCATGATACCCTTAGGGTGTGTTATTAGGCCTATCTATCCAAAGCGACCACTCTCATTAGCGTTAAAGGCGTGTGACCAACACAATAGGACAACGTGCTGTGTTGCCAGGAGAGCAACCAGCTTGATAAAATTTTAGGTCTTACTTCCCTTGAAGGTCTGCTATCTTTTAATGAGACGGTGGTATTCTTTGCTTAATCCAAAAAAACGAGCGTCTCATATCTCTTACGCGTACACCCAATATAGAGCCGAATTCTCAACGGCTTCGACTTCGGTCCCAGGAGAATCCTCTATTAATCATCTTTATTGCCTCTCTCCTTCGATCGATCCAAGTCTCTAACCGTAACCTTCGGGGGTTCGGTTGCGAGGCACAGCGTTCGAAGGCTAGAACTTGGCTTCTCGTTGGTGAGCTTGCTGCCGGTAATCCAAGTGGTGCAAGGGTCGCCTTGAAACATCGGGTGAGACTCATCACAAACCAAGGAATGGAATAACCAATGGTTATATGTGAAGGTTCAGGTTTTCTGGCGATCCCAGAGGGCTGTGGTCGAATAGCAGAGAGATCTCCTTTTGCTAACTCTTGTTAGGCGTTTTCGTCTCCCAAACCATTTTACAACCCGTTTCGTGAAGGTCCGCCCCGTCCCCCCCGACGATCCAGAACATGATGACCGTAAGAATTGTAAAGAATGCCAGAAGAAAGGCCCTTCCTATGACTGCAGCCTATTCGCTGGAGTTCCTAGGTAGGTGCCAATCACAAGCTTATAACACATTGATATTGGCCAACGATCACATCTCTGCATACATCTAGAGCCAAATTACCGGGAATAGAAAAAGACAGCTCCAAGAAGTGACCAAGGATAGAGGCCGTCCTTTGGCATCTTACCCAAAATTTCATTGCGAATTGAATCTGGATAGAACACCGCTGGGGCAGTGCAAAACCACACGCTCGTGACAATTGCAAGTACACATCGAAGCCATTGCACCAAAATCATTCCGCAGGCTCCTGCCAGCATGATAAAATAATAACAGGGTTCTGCGCTTGCTGCTAGGGGCGGATTCTTTGCGACTGAAATTTGGGTCTGAAGGGTTCAGGTCATCTGCTTCACCGCTTCACATCGTAGGATGAGAATTTGTGATGGCAATGTTTGATCGTTCTAGGATTCCCTACATCAGCCCTGGTATCTCTATGAGCATAATACATGTACTACATGCATTAGCATTCCGGTCTTTCTTGGGCCGGATGAATTTCACCATGGCGTGGATTTTAAGTAATCAGCACCATGGATACAGTTGCTAGTATTATTGAGAGGAATCATCGCATTGAACTCTTGCCCTAACTGCAAAATTCTTCCACCAAAATCTTAGTCCCAAGGGTAAGCCTCCATCTACTTTTAACAACAAGCAAAAACGCTGCTCAGGTCCACATTGGTGAGCAGAAATAGTTTTTGTGAATGTATACATGATACATGTATTATACTGCAGCTTGCGAGCGTATTGTTCTTGCGCTACCCCAGTATCATCCTATCCACCCAAACCCGCAATGGAATCTTAAATAGAATACTACTAGGTGGCCTCTTGGGGCTTCCTTTCTGCCCGGTCCTAGGCGGTAAGCGAGTGGCGGCAGCCCAAGCGTAGGATCGCAGCGTCACCGAGACGCTAAATTCAAGCCAGGTAGGTATATTATAGGCGTTTCGCGAATGATGTCCCACCGGTCAAACTACTGTCCGCCGCTTACACTGGCTTCTGTGCTTTTAGGCCCCATCATCTGTTTTGCTGCACATGCACTACTCTTCTGGGCCAATTTGTCTGCGTTCGCTGGACCAACTGACCGCCGCTCACCCAGGAGCGGTTATTACGCGCGCCACAGCGCTGCGCACTTTTGCTGCGGCTCAGCCTCATTCGTTGCTTCTAGAAAGTTGGGATAAATTCGGTCAAGCTGTGGCTAAACCTATTAAGGAAATGGCTTTCATTGCTTGGCAGGTCAAACCAGCCCCAAGTCACCAGTCCATCCAGATCCCCGATCCCGGAGGCAATGTCTGAAATACTTCAATGGAGAGATCTGAATGATAATTTAGGTATGTAGTAGGAATTGAGATAGAAAAATCAAATACTTAAGAGAAATTTAGGCAAAATGGAGTCCTATCTAAAGAATGAACTAAGCCACTTACTTGACTTGATTTCACTTAGATCAAGTTCAAGCTGTTTAAACTGCCAAGTCCCGACCTGGTTTATTTGGAACACCGACCTCAGACCCGGGACCCCTTTCAACTACTAATGTAGATACTAGTATACTAGAATCCAGTCGTTGTGATCGGCTCAATATTCATCATGGGTGGCCTTCACTACATTACGTGGTTGAGATGTCAGCCATTGTATTGCAAGCTTCCGAAACAGATCCGGCGAATTATTTAGCTGGTCATGTTTGAGAATCACAAGTTGGATTACTGAACAATCCCCTCGGATAGCACTCGTATTTGTTCCATCATTCCGTTCTCCACAGTGACATTGGCCCTTTTACCCTCTAGCTAGATCCGATGCTCTCAAAGTAAGAAATTAGGCTATAGTTGATTGATCTTAGCCTTGTGTTTGGTCACTTTGAGAGCGAAGTCGTTTGGGAACAACCTCAGGATTTCAAGGCTTTCAATAACCCTCACTCAATTCCCGAGCCTTCCCTATATTTAAAGAAGTAATTGCCGTGTCTCGGGTAGCGCTCTAATCAATGCGTCGAGCTACGCCATCCGACTAAAATGTATATTCGGAATGGCGAACCGCAAGTTGCAATACCGCTAATAAGTATACACGTATAGGAGCCGGGCCTTACAAGTATCGTAGTATTTCTAACTTCTATAAAAAGTCGCTCTGTCAATAGAATAGCTAACAATGTGTCCCGGGGCTGTTCTAGAACATCTCTTTTGTAAGCTGTCACCGAAAAAAAAAAGAAGAAAACGCCGACATTAATCGCAAATGTGCGGTGTATGTGGAGGAGAACATATATATCCCGTCGTAACCGAATATGAATATTTGAGGTTACCTACGCCCTATAGCTATACCGAATCCCTCGTACATATATACTAGTACTATCCGAAATTAACGATCTGTATTAGTAGTAGTCACCACATCGGCTCGAATTCGAATGAAATACATGTATAGGCCATATGCATGCTTTGAATCATTCAAGCAGAATCTCTGCATCCTCAGCCGGCCGAAGCCGGCCATTGTCCGAAGAGGCAATATGCACATGCATGTATCGGGAAGTTTGTATAGCCATAGAATGTTTAAATCGATCGATCCGAACAGCCAGCCCTGGTTTGACATGTCCGTCAGCCAGCTGCAGGGCTCCGAGTTAGTTATATTAGTGTCTTAGCGCACTCTACTGTCATAGTATTGTGCATGTCTGCCACCTGCAGCTGCAGAGTCCTAACCAAAGCGTAATTTAGTACGTAGTAGTAATGATATCATAAGCAACTTGTGCCCCCATTTTGCCCGAATATTTGAACTTGGTATCTCAATTCTCATGATTATCTCTAGATTCATTCTTATTACTACCAACGCTAGGCCGGTATATTGGTGATTAGTAGTATGTACATTAGTACAAGTCGGTTGAGTTTACCTATCATAGGAAGCTGCGCTTGACCGAATAAAGCGTATTCTATGCTCAGACCTCCAGGCGGGTCGCAAGAAGCTTCGCCCTCAAGTTAGTTCCGGTCACACGTGACCAATCGTCGTACGACTTCTATCGGAGGTCTGGGCTCCGAGGCGGCACATGATATATATTATTTGCCCGGAATTCTCAGACCTTCCGCTCCGATACGCGCTAACTGTATCCGGTTTAGTTTCATATGAGCCTTATCTCGCAACCCATACAGTATAAACTTTATTACTTAGCAAAATTATGATAAGTATTTCGCTCATATCCCAAACGTTATTAACTGGCAATTCGCCGTATCAGGTTGTAGATAAGGTGTTTCTTTTTCTTCTTCTTTTTCTTTTTCTTTTCCTGTTTCTGTTTCTACAAAAAATCTAAGTTAGTTTGAACACGGCTTAAAGTCAACGCATTACTGCGCGTCTGCAACAGCCACATGACGGGTATAGGAAGAATTTGTCCATACTCTACGTCATATTTGTTATCTCTGTATATCAATTGACTAATATACAAATCTTTTAAGGTACTAGGACTTATACTCAAGCGTAGTCTACGGAGCGCCTATCAGAATATTGACAGGATAGCCCGGAACCGCCACTCTGCATGCCACCTTTTCGCGATCGCCACCCTTTCAAACTACGATATAGCTGCAGGTCATGTTAAATCAATATCCTAAGGAAAATCCTAATAGAAGTGCTGGATATCTTTGGTATCTCAATGAGTCAGGGTTGTTCACAAAGAACCTCAGAGAGATGCGGTATGGAAGGTCGTGCATACGACGGGTCCGTTACCCCTTTCGACGATGTGCCTTGCCCCCGGGCGCGTCTACGTCCGGCGGTTTAAAGTCGTTGGTCACGTCTTTTAACTTCAAATGTGATTTCTCCCAAGCCGGTAATGGGAGACCTCAGACCATCTAGTGTCAAACCAAGCAACGAAGTGACAAGCAGCATTTGTAAATAGCAACAATAGCGTCGACAAAAGCTGGGAGACAGTTAATCAAAGGCAACATTATTTTGTCTGCATCAAGGGACTTGAACTCGTTCCAAGATGTTGTGAGGAGAATTGTTTCTCGCATAGGTCTGCGGATAATATCGTTAATCGATATCTTCAGCATCGGCAATGATAGACTTTGTTGACTTTGACGTTTGAATCATCGTCCCTTCTTTCGTTACCCAGGAACGGCCTCCTAGGGATGGCTTCTCATTGTCAGGGCATTTCCTTGACTCGGGTGCTTCCACATATGATAATACCTAACTGGGTACCTCAATGCTTCAGGCCTTCTCGCCTTAGTAGTCACTACTTACTAATACACACACCCCTAATTCCTCGGCGTAATCGCCTTAGTGTATATAAAATTCTGATACCAAGGCTGTAAATGCCCGATGATGCGACGATGTGTTGCGTTGAGTATCATGGTAGTAAAATAATGTAACTCATCCACACTGTAAACTTGTTGTATACTATAATTAATATCATAGTATGAATTTCTAAAATTCGTATCACTTCCGGCCTCTTCCTCCCCAGCCCAGAGACCTCGACTTCCCTCACTGAGCTCGAAGAAACTTCGCGATTTCGGGGTTATTGGGCAAATGTAATGATATATACTATGCTTCCCATTCTTGATCTTATCCCGTCGAGACTCGCTACTAATTTCTATGATTAGAATACTGGGATGGAAACATGATAGAACAGTGAATTTATGTTGATAGCTCGAAGCCTCGTTGGAATTGAAGGAGGGGGTTATTGTTGCCACATCCTTTTCTCTGTCATCTCTCTTCCTCTTTTTCTTTCTTCATGCTAGCACTCTTTGTCAGCGGACAGGTCCCTGAATCATAAAATGAAGATAAGACTCTCTCAGTAAGGTATTGGATTGGACTTTAGCTACACGGCTGTCCTACCACTGAGTTGCTATATACAACATGCCTAATCTTAAAAATACATAAAAGACGAGAATACATGACTCATATTATATTTCCATATATAGACCAATTACCATTCCTGGTTAAACAGGGACCCATATGACCCTTCGGTCCCAGAGCACTAATGCAGTTCCGATGGAACGCTGACACTCTTCGCAATGGCTATGAATACATTGCGTTTCAGCTTCCTTATAGCCGCTAAAGACACTAGAGACCAACAAAAAGAACCAGCTATTATCACAACTTTACACGGCTGGTTAACTCAGATTATATAGCGTCGGGTACTTGTCCCCAGGAGGGATATATTGTGGTTGACCACATCTGCTGTCACGTATATACTTTTCTGGGGTAATAGTTTTGCTATCATTTGCAACTTGTATCATGGATATAGAGGCCAGCAAGGGTCATGAAAATATTATATAGGTTAGAGATTCTGAGATTTAAAATCGTAGAGCTTTTACTATGGTGCCGGACATTCATTTTTGATTAGTAATCTGTATCATACACCGTAATAACATGTAATGGTAATAATACAACTAGGATATTTTACGCTAGCATGACCACTATAACCTCAGACGGAATAGTAGGTATATCAAGGGGACGAAGTTGTTGTGCAGCAAATGTATAACAACAAGGTGGACCTGGTAACGAGTGATTGTGATAAAATCCCCAAAGGCATTTAAAGGGTAAGTTATTGGAGGAACGAAAATTGTGGCCAAGTGAGAAGGAATTTTACCTTGAATGCCCTAAGCGACATTGCGAGGAATGCCAGAGACAACAATGCAAAGAATGTATTAAGGGCAGAAGATGTGACTCTTGCCGACAAAAAAGGAACCACAGTGGCAACTACACACAGAAGCAAATCTGCAACAATTGTGTTCGTCGGAAAGATTCCTGCCAATGCGTTCAAGAGAAACTCTGGGCATATTGTGAGAGGAGGCAGAAAAAAGGCTGCGAGAAGTGCGACAAAGTGCGTGTTACAGTACTACCGTCCGTTGATATGTAGTCATGTGATCTAGTAGCCGTGTACATAGTTCTCTCACCATTGCTTGTATATAGTTTCCTCTTTACGGCACAACATATGGTGGCGGACATTCAAATCCAATACAAAAGTGCAACCAAAAATGCCACCATTTTCAAAGCTACGCAACGCCAC